>JBBPSV010000358.1:0-20163 GCA_038093795.1 Retiboletus fuscus
ACATGGACGCTGCGTTTGCACATCGGAGTCGGATAACCGCTGCGGGTGGTGTTCCCTCCCCTGACGCATATGGCTCCTTGATCGAATGCGTCAAAGATACCACGGATGATACCTCCAATGCTATGGCCCTCTTTGCGGAATGTCAGATGCTCGGAACAAAGCCCAACGTGTACCTCTATAACACTATCATCTCCAAGCTCGCCAAGGCGCGCAAGGCAGACTTCGCACTCGAGCTCTTCCAGCAGATGAAAGCCAACACGTCGCTACACCCTTCGTCGATTACTTATGGTGCCGTGATTGCTGCATGCGCAAGGGTTGGCGACGCCGTGGCTGCCGAGCAGCTGTTCGAGGAAATGACAAGTCAGCCCAACTTCAAGCCTCGAATTCCGCCGTACAACACGATGATGCAACTCTACACGCATACGAAGCCGGACAGGGAGAAGGTGTTGTTTTACCTGAATAAGATGACCGAAGTCAAAGTTCAGCCTTCGGCGCACACGTACAAGGTAAATTGTTCATGCCTTTTTCCATTCACCCGGTCTAAAGTGTATTGTAGCTCCTCATTGATGCATATGGAACCATTGAACCCGTTGATGTGGCCGCCATGAAGGCAACGTTCAAACGTGTCGAGTCGAACCCACACGTCCGTCTTCAAGGCACTCACTGGGCGGCGCTCATCAACGCCTACGGCTGTGTCATGAAGAACACTGACAAGGCCATCAGTGTGTTCGAATCTATATCCTCTCACCCATCTTCCCAGCATGGTCCTACGCCCCTCCCGGATGCCGTATCCTACGAGTCTCTGATTAACGTGCTTGTGACGCGCAAGCGGATGGATCTCGCTCAACGATATCTCGCTCAGCTGCAGGCAACGGGAGTACACATGACGGCCTACATCGCGAACTTGTTGATCAAGGGATACGCTGCCGACGGTGCTATCGAGCAGGCGCGAGCCATCTTTGAGAGCTTGGCAGATCCTCCGAGCGGTGTCGCCGCTCCTGGCAACCACGTCCCGCACGATTCTGCTTCTACACCGGTATCCGTCGACTCGATCTCATACAGAGAGGTGAGCTTGCAGCCTACGGTTGTCTGTGATCGCATTAATTAATGTGCCCCCGCCTAGCCTTCAACGTGGGAGGCTATGTTCCGCGCAGAACTGGGCAATGGCGACCGTGATCGCGCGCTTGCCCTCCTCGATCGGCTGAAACAACGGTACGTTGTCGTCGGCACGCGTTGGAGAGTGGCATTCTAACCAACCACTTTCCTAGACACTTTCCAGAGGCAGTGTATAACCGGATACGGGGTATCATGCTCGACGATGCGGTCGCACCTTGGGGCCAGTCACCCGCGCAATTGCAACTCGAATCGCCGCCGTCGCCGTCTTCGTTGCCTTGACGTTCTTGCTGTGGTCCAGCACATCGAACATTGGTATCTGGTTATCACATCATGCACCATGCACGCTTTGTGTCATAATCCATCACACATTCACCTTTATTTTTTTATTCATGCAATCCGACACGCATCATAGGTGCGTCGAGATACGTTCTCGACGTCTGTCGACCAAAAACTCAAACGAGATTAATAAAAAAGACCATCTGTTTATCTAATCTGTCCTCTTTTAACTTTGCTGATAACTGCTAGTATACCGACTCACTGTATATTAACTTTGACCTTTTCTGCTGTATCATACCAGTACGCTAGTCATGACGATTCCATGTGGATGCCGCAGGGCGCCTCGCCCAAGTGCTCACGCGTGAGGGTGACATCGATCTGGGCTGCACTAGAAGTACTCATCGCCTCATAGACCTTCGCCAGCATCAGGCGAGACGTATCAATGATTGGCCTCTACTCCACGAGGGGAGGTTTTTGCTTATGTAAGTATCATGGCTTGTAAGACGTTCCGCACCCTATTAACCCAGTCCGCTTGCTTGTTCATAACCGTCACCGTGCCTTGGCCTTCGAAGACGACGAGGAGCCAATTTCTTGCTGTGTCCGCACCTAGGCCGTGTCAGCATGAAAATGGGTACATGAAGTGAACCAGGGCAGCTACCAAGGTGCGAAAGACTTGATGAAAGCCAGTCATTATGCAAGAAAGTTGTCAAAAGTTTGCACATCGAGCGAGCTGCAGTCCGCTTGCTTGTTCATAACTGTCACCGTGCCTTGGCCTTTGAAGACGACGAGAGCTTTTACCACCGTCGAACTTGGAGGGGCCGATTTCATCATTCCTAAGGACCGATATAGTGGCGCCTATAACAAACTCTTCCACACCCTGTTCCCCTGGACAGCGATTTCACGGTCCTGCCCAACTACTTGCCGGGCAACAATGAAGAAGGCTCCGCACCCTTCACCGTCTCGTTTGAAATCACATTTCATCAGCATCCCATGCTCACCCTACAGGTCACTCCTCCCAGGACTTGTCATTTGACTCGAAGCAGGAGGCAGCCGACAGGCAGATACGTCGCCCTTTGGTTGATTGGCCCCAGTCAGGTGTGTGTTGCAGGTTGTGCCCTCGTGATCTTACCGCCAATTTCCTTCCATCAGAGTCTGAATGTGCGCCTCTCCATGTCCTTTATGGCATCAGCGCGATGGGAACCAAGCTCTGCTTCTATGAGTTCGCAAGGGCGGCGGGACGCACGACTCCCCAACGCTTCTACAGTGGTCCCGAGCTCACAATGGATGTCGCACCACAGGAGCGATGGGACTGTGATGTCCTCGAAGCTGACGGAGAGCAGCGGCTGCGAGCGGTGGCGGCACAGATCACAGAGGCATGTGTGCACCTTCAAGTGTGATAATGTATGGACAATAATATGTAGCATATAACTGTATCAATATCGACATTCATGAATGCCAAGAGGTTATGCCGCCAGGTCGTGTTCCGAATGATCATGTTGCCCAGGCCAGCGACAAATCTCAGCCTTGCAACCGAAACCAGATGGACATTCCCAAAACTAGTAGTGGGACCAATAAGAAAGCGAAGACTAATGCAGAAGAAGTGAATGACAGCAACCGTGACCGAGTGCAATATAACTGATAGCAATGATCCAATCAAAGTACATCCAACATCCGTGCGCCGTCGATCAGCTCGTTCAACGGCATGTCCTCCTGTATCTGAACTCTGATCATGCTCCCTGCAGCAACCCTCCTGTATTCCTCCACGTTTTGACGCGTCCGGGTGAACAACAGTGCGCCAAATGGCTCTCTGAGACGAGCAACGAGTTGCAGGGCTCGTGTCCGCTTCTCCGTCAGCGATACGGGCGAAGGGGACAGGAGTGATGCTGCGTCTTCAGGGCCCGCACCGAACGGCCAGCCAAGGCTAGAAACGAGACGCGACGTGATTGTTTGCTTGGTTGCCGGTGAGGTGCCGGAAGAGTCAGGGGAAAGTATCGTATCATCAATGAAAGAAACCTGGTCGTCCGTATTCTCCTCAGAAATTATGTCCATGATATTTCCGACAGGCTGTCTGTCGAGCAGGAAGTCAATCCAGGGATGAACAAGTGTCAGAGAATCCAATCGAGAGAGATCTTCTGTTGTGTTAATTTCCACGACCCCGAGGCCAGTTGCCTTGGCGCGAAACATCCGTCCTGATGTGCTCCGAGTTATTGATACAGGGCCAAGTCTGAAAGTGAGACAGGGAAGCTTCATTCGTCGACCCGAAAATGATGGCACGAAGAGGTCATGAAGTCTATCATACAGCTTCATGACTAGGGTGAAATTGAGTGAAGAGGTTGGCAATCTGGCAGTAATAGTGTCCACTTCAGTACGTCTGGTGGTTAACGGAATGTGTGTTGTCGCCAGTTCGTTGAACACAGTGATATTGGCCGGGAGGCAGCTGTTAAAGCTGCCGGATTTCCCATTCCATGCGAGGATACTCGTGTCTCCTGAGCTCGTGAGAAGCTGCGATAAAAGTCGCCCAAGTGCCTTCTCCCCCTCACCATACACGACTGGCAACGAGATAGAAAATATCCCGAGGAGTGAGTAGGCTGCATCCTCGACAAGTGCCGTCTCTCGTCGCGAAGCAAGGCACAACTTCTCCCGGATGTCATCTAATCCTGGTCGGAGTGCCATCAAGGCTCGCACCGAGATGCCTGTTGCCTCTTCCATCTCTGAGAGAATCTCAGGAGAATCCTTGTGGTTGGGAATGTCGAGGTCCATGTACAACTTCCAGTCCTCAGTATAGAATCGGACTACCTTCGACGCATGGTATTCCTGGAATGTCCAAGCACGAGTGTTCCATATGCTTCTCACGAGATCGCCGTGCTGTGAGGGAGAACTAACACCACGGAGAAGAACAATGGTCAAGGCAGAACCTTCGTACCACTTGAACATGGCAACAAGGGCTTCCTGGAGCACGAAGTGATCTGCTTTGTTTATGCAGCACGTATCACTCCATGCCCAATTGAATCCAGCATCCCGCACGATCTTGCAGAACATTTGCAGCTTCTCATGAGTGGGAGATTCCTCGAGATCATACACCATAACGCGTATGACCTTTTCGAACAGAGGTTCATTCTCTTCCCACTTGTGTGAGAACGTGGCGTAGCGATAGTACTCTGTAATGTCGTGCTCGATGCGCGCGTGGTCGATGTGTGTGGTCGTGGACAGGACGAGCTCTATGAAGTCTGATGAGGATTCAAATGCAGCAGCCTGCTCAGATTTGTTGCAGAGACGACCAGAAGTCATGTTAATGAGCACTCGCGGCGATTCACGAATGGCTTCCTGAATAGCTTTGCGAATAGTTTCTCTCGTCTTAGAATACTGGTTCCAATGCACTACGAGATAGATCATCAGTAAATCAACTTCGGTCTGAGATTTTCTCTCCTACTGCGAATCTCCGGATCAGGTGACTGCGACATCTTCACCAGCATTGTCTTGAATGCGTCTAACATATCTTCGTGATGTCCTGCCCCGCGTGATGCCACACACTTCCTCTCGTAGCCCCATGGAGACAATGGGTCGAGTTTTATTAGCTAATGGTTCTCCATTAACAAAGGAAACCTTGAACAAGACACAAATGATGTACCTCATTCGCGTCATCTAATGCGTCCTGCCACAAGCCCCTCGCCGCACATGTCTTACTCCGCTTCACAAACAGGACTTGTGGGGTAGCAGGATTGAGGGAGAGCGCAGCCGAATATTGGGAGATGGCTTCATCGTATTGCTGAGCGCCCATTGCTGTATCCCCAAGGTCTTCTAGCTTCCCGCAACATCGAGATTTCAAGTCTGAAAGAGGGCGGTCAAGCAGGTGTCACCTGCTTCGTGGACACGGTCACTCACCGAGAACCCACTGCATCTGATCACCTCGTATCTCTTGTGCTAGTTCGCTTTCCATTTTGTGGAAACACTCCGTCGCGTCCATGACGCAGTCCACCATTTCAAGATGTTCGCATAATGCCCGATAAATAGCAGATCTCGGGACCTTGAACTTGAAAAGAAGTTGTTAATTTCACAGTATGTGGCAATTAGTAAAGGTATACGCTTACGCCGACGGTGGTTGTCATGGCGTCTTTCCATGACCCATCTGTCAATTTTACTTTTGCCCACTCCATCAATACCATCTCGCAGCTCCATGAAGACAACGGATCAAGTGTTACCACCTAATGTTTCTGCGTGAACAAGATCAGACCTACACAAGAGAGGAATGAGATACCTGATTCACATCCTCTAAAGCATCTTCCCAGAACCCCTTTCCTACATATACCTTGCTTCGCTTGACGAGGATGTCTCGTGGAGCAACAGGATCGAGGGACAATGCGGCTGAATACTGAGTAATAGCATCATTGTGTCGTCGGCTATCCATTGCTGCGTCTCCGAGGCGCACTAGCTTTCCAGCACAGCACTGCTTGAAGTCTGAGTGAAATCGATCAGAAACGCACCCCGTAACAGCATGTATAAGCACCCACCTACAACCCATTTTGCCTGGTCACCATGTGTACTTGTCTCTCCTGCCAATTCGCTCATCATATCATGCAGACACTCAATGGCGTTCATCACGTGGTCGATCGTTTCGAGATGTTCACATATGGCCCGGTAAATTGTGAATCTTGGAACCACAAACTCCAGAGTAGGAGTTTCAACGGATCAGGGATACCAAAGAAAAAGAAGATTCTCACATTGACAGCGGCAGCCAAAGCATCTTTCCACGAACCATTCACCAATGTTGCTTTTGCCCATTCTCGCAAAAGCAGTGTGGGGATTGCACAAAGGGTTTGCGCTTCACTGTGTCGGGCTGCCTTTGAGGTTGCGTCGTCATTGTCATTGTGAGTGGAGAGACATTGTTGTGTGAATTCTGATTGAAGGGGTTGAATGGATGGTGGATGAATAGATGGAATACCACTCACCGGAGACCCACTTGGTGATGGGTCCACTCACATAGATGCCTTCGTCGACAGTATTCGACATCTCTAGCAGAGACTCCCCTGCTTCTTTCACACAACCTGCTGCATACAAGGCTTCACAACGACGCTGTCGAATCATGATCCCGAGATCACCAAGCTTCCAGCCGGATATCTGTCATGACGATGTCCGTTGTCAACAAATCGCAGTATTGTGTGTGGGATACTTACTAATGAGATGGAAACGAGATGAAGCCCCCCATAGGATCTAAAGCGGGCTCGTGCGCATTCAAATGACTGTATGGCACCCGCGTAGTCGCTGTTCTCCGAGCGCGAGTTTCCGAGGAGAAGATACATGTATGCCTGTTGGAAACGTCGGCTATGAAATTCGCCGTGTAGTGGTGCATCGTGCAAATACCTGTACCACATAACATACTGGGTCGAAGGGGAACGTAGCGATAAGGTCGTCCATGCGCGATATCGCATCGTCGCGTTCTCCGGCCATAAACACGATGATAGCCTGTAAATATAAGCAACTGAAGGCAATCGAGTTTAAAAAACACACCTTGATGAGAAGGAGAAAGGGAACCTGAGTTGAGTGGAAGTGCTCGAGCACAAAGTCGCATGCTTGATATGCCTTGTGCCTCTCCCCATTTCCTACGAGTGCAATACTCTTTGTGATGTAGGCAATGATGGATGGCCGAATTTCGATGGACTTGGTACAAATTAGCGTCAGTGTATCTGAGAGCAGAGCAGCAAACACCTTTTCCGCATCAAGGATGGCGGCGTCCCACTGTCGCAATTGTGTTCGGACGAGAGCTCGACCGGCGAGTAGATGATAACTTGGATTCTCAGACGTGAGGATTGCAGTGGTCAATAATGTTTCCGCGTTCACGAGCTGACCGTGCTTCCACGAATGGAGCACAGTGTCGTCGATCTGAATATCTGGTGCCTGGAATGTGGGGTGTGAAGGGATCGAGTATCATGTAGAAGGATGATCGGAGTAAGAAAGGTGTTCAGACATGCCATCATCGAAAGAGACATGAAGCTTACAATGATGCGAGATAGCCTCTTGATAATGATTTTCCCATTGAGTCCTCCAATTGCGAGAAACTGGTCATCTGGTGAGAATGCAATGGAACGTATGTGCTGATCGTGTTGGATGAAACCGAGTTGGCTGTGTGTCGATGTATGCCAAAACGTGATGGTATATTTCGTAGAGTATGCGATGAATTCCCCGTGGTGTGACAGGCACATGGACGAGTAGTCGTTGGTATCGGGAACAGGCCATTCCGAGACTGATGACCCAGTGGATGCATTGATTTGCTTGATTTTATTGTCGGATACAACAAACAGGCGGTCGTTGAACCAGAGGAGGCCACTGTTGTAGTACGGCCTTACCGTTGCTTTGATGCCTACAAGCAAGCGGCCATCGCTGCTGTCCCAGACTTTAACGGAATCAACGCGACTGGCTGTCGCGATCCGATCACCTTGGGGCGAGTATTTCGCTGCCACTGTTAAACTCCCCTCGTAGCAGAGTGGACCAACCACTCGTTTGCGAGTTGCGATGTCCCAGATGGTGGCTGTGCAACTCTCCGATGCAACGAGGAGGTGCGTCGAGCTGGGCGAGAAATCGACTCCACGGATGATGCCAAGCTCCTGCCAGTGGAGGAGAAAGTCTCGTTCGTACGTCTTTGCGTCCCACACAAACACCCGCCGCCAGATTGTCCCCGCTGCGATCCATTTGCCATCCTTCGAGACAGCGAGACAGCGCACATCTTCTGCTTCCAATAATGCCGTTTCTTCGCCGTCTTCCACTCGCCTCACCCGAACGTGGTGGTTGTGGCCGCTCACGAGATATTTGCCGTTCGCTGAAAATGTCACTACGTGTATTTCCTCAATGTTCCCGACTTCCCAGCTAATGGGGCTATCAACTGTCCTGAATGAACACTCTTGTCCAAGGGTCAGCATCGACACAGCTCGATCTTGTCAGCACGCACCACTCATTGTTAGTGACGTGGTTACTGGCGACACAATACAGCACAGTAGTGGAGAGAGTGAAGAAACACAGGTTCGTACAGTGTTGTCAAGGTCAATTTGATTACTCATCAATAGTGGTCAGTTAATAATTGGTTAATGGATGTTAACACCTGAGGCATGGGCAAAAATGCTTATCGAACAGATTGTATATTTATTTGACAACTTATGGTTCCTAAGTTGATGAATATTTCTACCGAACAAATAGATAGACATCCTTAGAATAATCTTGCTGAAATGTATGTATTGATATTGGTGTAGAGGCAGAGAATCTGTTGGCTTATAATAGGTGAAATATTTTTCCATCACTATGGTGCACAATAATATTTGAGATCATAGTTACAAGATGTTTCCTATATGACATAACAACAGATTTGATTGTTTATGGTGGGTATGGAAGGTATACATGTCGGAAACATATTTGAGACAAAGTTTGTGTATAAACAACAAAAATCATCTGTATATGATATAACAACTATTGACTAAATATTCAGGGAATGCACATGGCTATGTGGGCAATCATATTCATGACCTTATTGAAAATATGACAATGGAGTATATTAGGGGTCCACTCAGTGGGACACTCACCAGACCACTCACCAGACCACTCACCAGACCACTCACCAGACCATTGAGTGGATAGCTTATGCTGCATACAGTTCCTACATGAATGGATCAGGATCAAGACTAAGAGGTGAAGAGGTGAACATACGAGTGTAGGGATGGGCACTTCCTTTTGGACAGCAAGCATTGAGCAGGCTCCATTGTTCAGCCCTTGGAACCAATCATCATTATATCAGTTATGAGGAAGCCCTGCAACCAGCACTGATTTTGAATCCCTACTCTGTGGTTCCCAATGATGCATGAATGAAGAGTTACCAATATGTTTGCACATGTTTTCCATCCTGAAGGCTGGTTCATAACTCTCGACAGACTTGAATAGGAGAGAAATGGAGGGGTTAAGCCAGGTGAGCTCCAGGTGTTGAATGACCTTTGGTTTCTGACCAGGACTATCTGTTTCATCACCACTCATACCCTCCATGCCAAGTCAGGCAATGATCTTCTCAATGGCATCCCATGTCTGTGGATCTTGAAAGTGATTTTCTGTCACAATTCTCTTGTGCCTCGCAAGTGTCTAATAAGAGGATCATCAGAATTGAGTCTGAAGACGAAGGCTCAAGCTCAACAAACCCCAAAGCAGCGAGAAATCCTTTGCTCACCTTTCAGGCATTTTTCCTCCAGTGCAAGGAGGCCAGATATGACTTGCTGTTGCTCATTGCCAATAGAACTATTAATTTTGGCTTGCTTGCGGTGAGCCTGATGTGTGCAGGCCAACTTCTGCTCACAAAGATGGTGAATAGCAGAGATATTCATGGTGTCTTTGGCATAGAGGACATCCCTATATACTCTGTTTTTGATGTTCATGTGAAAATCAAGCGATAAGAGGGTGATAGCTTCACAATTCCAGTGTGACATGGACAATGGATCAGAGGCCCAGTCAAGAGCAATGTTCTCCACATCAGCAAACCTACATTTCTTCTGATATTACTGACATCAACTGATATCAACTGACAGAACTGATTGAACTGCCTGACTGACAGAGTGACAAAGTGATAGTACTAATGGGACTGCTGTCAGTCCTGTCAGTCCTTCTCAGTAAGTAAGAAAAAATGTAGGTTTGCTGATGCAGTACCGGAGGTAACTTGCCATTTTGATTGCAAGCAAGAATGGCACTAGCAGGAGCTGAGATGGGTAGCTCTGCCTTGGGCCCAGTAGGAATAACCTTCTTGCCTCTAAGGTATGCACAAAATACATTCTATCTTATGAATCAGCAGCAGAGATGACAATTCCATAGAGTAACTCACATGCAAACAGTTTACTTTCCCCCATGGCCCAGGCTTTTTCTGTCTAGATGGTGGTAAGGCTTCTTCACTAGTACTGTTGTTGCCATCTGACACATAGTGATCATTTAGATCAGCTGTGTGATTGCTAGTTCTACAATAACTGTCCCTCTTTGTACTAGAGGGATCCTGTATAGGAAAGTGAGTCTCTAAAACTTCTGTAAGGCAGGGAACACATGCATCGATAATGCCTCGGACTGTTATGACTTTTTCCTTTTTCCTCGGTCCTCACTCAACCTTTTGACTCATCCTGTGAACCTCTCCACTCTGCATCCCACCTATATGTCCTGAGCACAACGCTAAACTACTACTCTGATCCAAGCTCCAACCTTGGAACCCTTGACCTCACCCTTCAGCCTCCACCCCAAAGACCCTGGACTGCTCAGGCTAATAGCAGTATCACTCTTGTACCTTTGCCCTTTGGCCTCCACCCTGAAGACCCTGGACTGCTCAGGTTAATAGCAGTGATACCCCCATTGATATTCCTAGATGCTTACATGTCTCCCCTAGTACCTCTGATGCTTATGTGTCTCCCTTCATGCCTCAGATGCTTACATGTCTCTCCTTGTGTCCTTGCCTTCCAGATGCTTACGTATCCCCTCCTCATGCCCTTGCTGTCCAGATGCTTATGCATCCTTCCACAGCCCTGACACTTATGCGTCCTCTCCATATTCCCAACACCCATGTATCTCCCCTGGACTGCTCGGGTTAATAGCAGTACTACTCCCACACTATTCTTAGATGCTTATGCATCCACCCACGTACCCCTATCCTGACACTTACATGTCCTCCCACATGCCCCTGTCCTGACACTTATGCATCCTCTCATGCATCCCTGTCCTGACGATTATGCGTCCTTCCTGTATCTCTGAAGTCATATCCATGATTCCCTTAGAAGGTAGTTCCTCATGCTCAGACCCTGGTCTGTGCACCAGTCCCCCTTAGTATATACTGTATAGGTCTTGCCTATGTACTTGGATCCTAACTTGATCCTAACCTACAACTACCATGTACCTAGCACCTAGACCTTGAAACCTATCTTCTCCTTGATGGCTAGAGTATACATGACCCACCTGGTTATCTGTCTTCCTCCTCGAAACCCTTCAACAATGGGGTATGAACCCCCATCCACCACATTAATCAGGACTACAGGATAACATAGGTCTATGTTCCATCTGGGGTTTCTCTCCCTCTGACAGAACATAACATGGACCATGGGCTTGACTAGCCCAGAGGAAAGATGCTTGGCAACTGCTCTACCAATGAGATTGGCTAAAGCTGGGGGGGCAGGAGGTAACGGCAGGGGCCTGGATGAAGGATGAGGATTACTTGTGGGAAAGCTTGTGGGGGTGACAGAAGGTGTAGATCTTGAAGAAGTAGCAGCGGGGCATCAAGGACTTGCATGTAATGGACTACTCTCAGAATGAGTGGAGCAGGTGGAGTCATGCATTGCGACATCATTTGCATTACATGGAGAGGTCAAATCTTCGTCCATCGCAACATCACTCCCCTGAAGAATACCAGATGGGGGAGCACAGGAAGTACTGATCTGCATGGCTGAGTTTGGATGATCCTGTGGAAAGTGTTCATCCATACGAGTATCGCCCATCCCAGGTACATGGAGAGGTGTGTCAATTGAGACAGACGATGTGAAGGATGGATCAGATTGTGAAACAACCCAAAGTGTCTAGCACTGAGTGGTCATTGTGAGGAGCTGGACTAAGTTGCAAACTTTGTAGTGCCTTTATACTAGGCTAGAGTGGAGATGGATAAACGTAGTCACCCTGGTGTAGAGCACCTAAGCTCTGAAGGAGAGTTTGCCAACTGGTGAGGGAGGCCTATCTCCAACTAGTATCAATCCTATACAGGATCTCAAGTAGACGATGAGGGGAAATCTCCAGAAGAACAAGACTGGTGTTAGCCAGCAAGTTCTCTGGGTTTATATAGCATAGAGTATTATGTGTACATGTTTGGTGACTAACTACATATGGTCATAGTGTGTGGCAGCATGAGGCATAAGGCTATGAAGTGGTAATTAAAAGGGAAGCATGATGTGTAATGCACAGCAGTGCATAGGAATGGAATGGAAGAGAAGCATAGTGGAAATGAAAGAAGACTTAATGTGAGAAGAAGGTGGTGTGCATAGCCATGTGCAGCACAGAGATTAAGGGATCTAAGATATAGTGAACTTTATAAAAGTGTCAATAAGGATAAACAAGGAATGGTTCGTGATAAGATGTCAATCATTGACATGATAAAGATAAGATGAAAGATAAGAAAGATAAGAGATAAGTTAAGGGAACTTAATGTGTGAGGTGAAAATTGTCTTCGTAGAAATTGAACCATAACACTATCCCCTCTTATGAGTCAGATTCCAGATGACTGACGGCCGTTGCCAAAAAGTAGGAAGTGAAGATGTTGATTTTGTGATTAGTAGGATGTGTGGAAACTTTTCTAAAGTCCTGTCCTATGATCTGTTGATCAAGCATGGAATGATTGATAGCAGTAGAATAAATGGATGTGGTGGTTGAAAACCTGTTTTGAAGAGAAAGTATGGGTGTAATGGCTGTTGCCAAGAGGAAGTGTAAGGATTCTTTTCAAAAGAAATTGGGAGGTCGTGACTTGTGAAGAATAAAGTTAAGTCATAGCATGAGAAAAATTATGAGGCACATAAGAGGGGCACTTCACTGTCTTCTGGCTCTTTGCTCATTCGACTTTGCTCATCACTTTGACATCTTCGTTAGTGATTTCATGCTTCACTCATTCTACTTTGTTCAGCACTATCCCCTTTTTGCAGATCAGATTCCCAGATGACCCAGGCACACAGCCTATGTCACAGACAGCTGATGTCTTAGCAGGGGTGGAGGGAGAGGTTGGATTCCAGATGACCGTCATTGTGGAAAATAAAGATAAAGACAAAAAAAATTTGGTGGGTTTGTTGTGACCCGTCATTGTGGAAGAAGGGTTTTCTTATCCCCTCTTATGGTGTAACATTGTGGAGCAGTTTTTCATTGTGCTTGGGACTTAGCTGTGGTGGCTTTGTGGTGGACCATCATCCTGGTTTCATTGTCGTACTTTATTGTAGGCAGTTTAACTTCATACCATGGAAGGCATAGCATAAAGGAGAAGGTAGATAGTTTAGACTCATGTCAAGGAGTTATAGCATTGTGGTAGTTTATACTTGTTGTGGAGTAGAAATGTCGTGGTAAGCCTTTTAACCTCTTGCTTGGGAGGTAACCTGTTGTCAAATAAGTTAAGGAAAAAGAAAAAGGTGTTGTTGTTCAACAAGGAGGCTACTCCCTGAATAAAGATAGAAGAAAACATATCATAAAAAAAAGGAAGAAGAAGGAGGAGATGTCCAACTTGGATGGCAAGGATACTTGACTTATAAATAGGAGAAAGGAATCATAAATAAAGTGAAAAGAAATCTTGTTTTTGTACTTTTCATATCATATAAACTTTTATATTTTGCTTTATTTGTAGTAGTCATCGAGTATATTTAAATAAGAAGGAGGAAGGGGAGAAGAAAGACATTGAAGAGATCTTTTTATCATCCTCATACTTAAGGCTATCTTTGCCTTGAGGAGTTCTTTTTTGATTTTATCATGTAGCCTGTCAGCTAAAGAGAGGGAAGTATCGTCTTGGTGAGCTTCTTCAAAAAGCTTGTCCCAGAGTCATTGAGACATGGGGAGAAACATGGGAAGTATCACCTTGTCATTGGGTGATATTATCCTCAGGCTGTGGCCGAGTAAGTACTTCTGTGATGGAAGGACCCAGGTAGATGGGAGGTGGGTCTCTAACCAGCTCTGGTCTGTTGAGGAAGGGGACCCAGGGATTGTTCCATCCATCGTCTTGGTGTTGGACTTCTTCAGGCGCAAGATGCCATCCATTGTTGTCCCTTGAATTTCTTCTTGTGGGGAGAGGCTCGATATGAGTGGTTGAGACTTCCTCATCTCCCCAGGCAACACTGTTGTGAATGTCTCATTGTCCAGTGTGGTCTTGTATATACCACACCACAACTGCTTGTATCTGAGGTTCAGGTATATGGTTGAACACCCAGTTGACCCATGTAGGTCGCGTGATGTCTGGTTCCCAAGTGGCGTCGCTCTGGGCAAGACCAGGGACTTCTTCTTTGTTATCCCAATCCAATTGGAGGGGATGTTGGGGGATGTTATTGTTGTCATCATCGTTATGAGAGCCTTTCTGGTGGAGGTCTCTCAGGGATACCACAATGTATGTAGGGTGGTGTTCAAAGGAAATTTCAATCAGTCTATGAAAGAAGAGGAGGAGAGTGATAATGGCAATGAGAGGGAAAAAGATAAATATCATGGAAAAAATGTAGAGAAAGATGAGAATGGATTCATTGATCATCTCTGTAGTCGTCATGGTGCCCATTGGCAGGGGTAGGTGGATCAGACCTAAAATGTGCGAAGGAGTACTAAACTTTGTCTTTTCTTGGAGATTTGCTCCTTTCAAGATCGATCATTTATTCATCCTAGGAGGGTCTATAACATCGTGGTGAATCAGGTGAATGACAACACTGGCTTGGAAGTGGGGATATCTTCATATAGCCTTGGCTGCTACTTGTGCAGAGTAGGTGATCAACTAGTCTCTTCTACATATACCTGAGTTGCAGCATTCTGCAGGGCAGGTTTAGCAGTCTTGTTCTAATGAAACAACTCAAAGTGTCTAGCACTGAGCAGTCATCATGAGGAGCTGGACTAAGTTGCAAACTTTGTAGTACCTTTATACTGGGCTAGAGTGTAGATGGATAAATGTAGTCACCCTGGTGTAGAGCACCTAAGCTCTGAAGGGGAGTTTGCCAACTGGTGAGGGAGGCCTATCTCCAACTAGTATCAATCCTATACAGGATCTCAAGTAGACGATGAGGGGAAATCTCCAGAAGAACAAGACTGGTGTTAGCCAGCAAGTTCTCTGGGTTTATATAGCATAGAGTATTATGTGTACATGTTTGGTGACTAACTACATATGGTCATAGTGTATGGCAGCATGAGGCATAAGGCTATGAAGTGGTAATTAAAAGGGAAGCATGATGTGTAATGCACAGCAGTGCACAGAAATGGAATGGAAGAGAAGCATAGTGGAAATGAAAGAAGACTTAATGTGAGAAGAAGGTGGTGTGCATAGCCATGTGCAGCACAGAGATTAAGGGATCTAAGATATAGTGAACTTTATAAAAGTGTCAATAAGGATAAACAAGGAATGGTTCATGATAAGATGTCAACTGTTGACATGATAAAGATAAGATGAAAGATAAGAAAGATAAGAGATAAGTTAAGGGAACTTAATGTGTGAGGTGAAAATTGTCTTCGTAGAAATTGAACTGTAACAGATTGTACAACAGGGACCTTTATCATGATATTTCAGCAGTCATGAATGAGAGAAGGAATGTGACAAACTTACAAGTTGACCAGAGACTAGTTCCTCATCCATGAAGGACTGGAGCAGAGCACCAGGCATCACCTCCTCAGTAGCATGCATGCTGGCTTGAGAACCTGAATGATGGAGAAACCAAGTGGAGTTGCCTGATGACTGCACACTGTGAACACATAGATCATCCCAGCTATAGGTATGGGCCCTGGATAATGGGCATGATGGGGCACTCGTATACTGGATATGATCAGTGTCACTGGCATCTGCACCTGAGGAGCCAGGTACAGAAGAGGGTGGGGGTTCCTTCAATGAAGAGATAAAGTATGAAAGAGACCGAATCTACTTCACTTACTTGAGCTGAATGTGAACTTGACAGAGTCTGATCACTCAGATTCTGAGCGTTATTGCGAGGCTTGAAACAGGTATATGGAGCATATGGAACTGATTGTGTGGTGTTTGAAAATGCCTGGACTTGTGCTTGAATGCTAATGTGATGTTCAGGGATTGAGGGGATTTGTGCTGTGCCAATGCATCTGGCATACTCCCTTGTCTACTAGGGTAAATAAGTGACTTGCAATGTGAAGAAAAAACTACTCCTGACTGTCCAAGTGATTCTGTCAAGAACTGCCTTTGTAGAGGGCATCGAGAATGCATGAGGTTCATCTGGATGAAGAGACATGGCAAATAGATTGTGATGTGGGCTGATGCGATGGTGATAGCAATAAATATCAGGCTACTGCTAAGTTTAGAAGGGGCAGATTACTAGAAAATAGAAATGGACATATGTATCACCAAGCTACAATGATAACAATAAACATTGAACTACCTAGTCGAACTAAGTTACAAGGGGCGGATCACCAGATAGAAACACATATGTACAGACTGACCTCGACAATAAGTCAAGAGCAAGTGCAGCATGATTCTCCTTGTGGATTGCCACTGCTCATATTATGTTTGCGCATTACTTATTTCAGATCTGCCAAGATCTCCTGCATCACTGCAACAATACGTTCAAGCCCTAGAGTGTTATATTACATTTTGTAGACTATGGAGAGAGTGGCATAATAGGTGGCATAGTAACCATGGCCCAAAGTGACTTAGATGTTGGTGGAAAAGGGAAGAGATTGTGTGGGAATTTCTTGTCCTTAAATAGTGTCTAGCAATAATGAGCATGTGATCTCCTATTTTGGAGTGTTTCATTAGAGTTTGAAACCTTCGGGGTTTCCTGGTGGAGTGGCAAACACTATTTCAGGGGCCACTTTCCACTTTTGCATTTCTTTCCTTCCCCATCATCAACCACTTAGTGGTATTATTATTAGTGGCTTATAATTAAGTAGTACACATGTAATAGATGATTTAAGACTCTGATTATGGGCCCTCACAACCCCAAACTGCTCAGTATATCATCCCAATGCCAGGCGCGATTGACAATAGATCAACATGAAGCCTGTAGGCAGGCATGGTGACGCGATTGGAATGGGTACATCAGCAACCCCATACAAAGTGTGAAATTGATATGCACTGCTTGTATGATGATGATGCAATTCTAGCCATCCATATGAGGTCTGTCCTCCAGGGTGTGCCTAACGATACTTTTTGTTCAATCCATCTCTGGTTTATTGTTTGTCCAGTCCTGGTGTGCTTGATGATCCTTTTTTGCTATCCATCTCAGGATTATTGTGTTTACTCAGCCCTTTCTTTCTCCAACCAGCTGGGTGCTTAGCTGCTCTATCTTCCCCCCTATCTCACCAATATTTATAGTGATATGATTTGCCATTATTCCAGCCATTCAAAGTCAATTATGGGAAACATTGTCAGCTGTCTGCCTCTTACAGACATCCTCTTCTTCAAGGTGGGTGCACTGCACCTAGTTTTAACCTAATACTCATTTGTATGTGGGTGGTCAGTCATTTTATATGTGAACCTGATATTCAATCAGTCTTCACGAGTCTCAAGAGGTAACCATTCTGGTACATTCCTTTATTGCAACTCAGCTCACAGTCAACTTTTTGCACTTAGAGCCTGAAGTGGAAAAGGGACGAGGATACTTCAGATTTACCACCCTCAAAGCAGCTCATCCCTGTGATCCAGAAGATCAATCTTGTAAGTCTTGTCCCATATTTTTCAATCCAATCATGGCTACATTATTGTATACTCAGAGCATGAAATGGAAGAGGGACGAGGAGTCCTTGGTACCACCTCCTGCTAAGCATCCTGTCATTGCTGTTTGAGCAATTAACTGGATGAGCTCTATTCCACAGCTATTGGAACTTTCGGTACTTAAGCAGAGCGCTAGGAGGATGATGACAAAGATTACCACATTGCAATGCACCCCATCTCTGTGATACTGGAAGCTGATCAGGTAAGTTTCCTCCATATGCTTCCATCTTGTCATTGCTGACAGGTTCAAAGCAGAGCATTGGCTCCTCCTTGCAGCTCTCAAACTGATCTTATGATTCAGGCATGGGCTGTGACCCTGGTGCCCAGCATTTAGAGCACAAGAGAGATGAGGGAAGCATCTCCTCAGAATCACTTCCCGCAAAGTGTCTGGCCAAAGGTGAATGCAAGTGCACTGGGCAATCCTCCATCTTGTTATTGATCCTTCCAAACAAGCTCTTGTATAAGATCATTGATCATCTTAGTGTCAAAGATCTTTGGACCTGTACACAAGTTTCACTCATTCTCAAAGTCATATCTACTCCGTGTTATTTTGACACTCTGAACTTCATGCCATGTGAAGGCTTATGGACAAGCATCAACCAAAACAATGTTGAGGCTCTGATGGTCTGGAGGTGCATGGATGATTTCAAATGTCCAAGCCAGATGTACTGTTCCCCTTTTGACCCTCAGGACCACCACCTTCAAGCTCTGGAAATATTCTTCCAGGCACCCCAATGCATCAACATATCTGTTGTGTACCTTTCTTTCTTCAGAGATGGTTTCCCAGCATCCACAGCATCGCTCCTCACTACTATCAAAGCATCTGGATGCTTGGACCTCTTGTACTCTGCCCACTCAGATTTTACCCTCCCCCCTGTTGTTATGCTTGGCCCGGGTAGGGTCGAGCATAGACTCAAAGGGGTTCTAGGGACTGAGAAAGTACCAGCATTCTTGACGCTACGGTACAACGAAGGACCTTCAGGCGAGGTATCTGCTCATGAAGAGCACGCTCAGCGTTGAAGGATATGATGAGTCCGAGTCGGACGAGTCTTATCCCGAAGATGGGAGATCGAGCGTAGGAGTTATCTCAGGAATATGATTGAGTAGCTCTAGCTTAAGGAATACAAGCGCAGAGTCTATGGTTTATATACGTGGGCCATAGAAGGTCATGGACGCTCGTAGAACGAGCGGGTAAACTAGGGATGAAGAGAGATGTGGCTCGGGGAATCGTAAGGACTCGGGACGAGTCAAAACGAGTCACATCCACTGCGGATCTGTCGATCAGCGTCAATCAGAAGCAGCTGTCTATCAAAGATTATCATGAAACAGTGAAGTGGCCAGAACAGCCCGAAGCGACAATGACAGCGGAGTCATTAGTCGGAAATGAAAAGAAGATGCGGTCCGTGGGAATAGCGACCTACGTGCCGTATGGAAGTAGTCTGGGTAATGCCAGACGAGATGGATAGCGATCCATCGAGGCTAAGCTAAGTGAAAGAAAAGAAGGAAATAAACGGGGCCAGGTCAACTCGTAACATTACCCCCTTCTTACGCTCCTCAATGCCACTTGAGGATAGCTAGAGGTCGATGTAGCCCCCATTGGGGGAACCAGTGACATTGGCATAAGCGGTGTCGTCCCATACGTCATCTGTAAAGTCGGGCTCTGGTTCGTCCTGAATTCGGGATGCAAGTGGGCAAGGTCGCAGACGGTGTGACCTTCGCGACGAGCGTGAGGAACTAGAGGATTGTGATGATGAGGACGGAGTCGCAGGGCGGGGACGGCGACAGAGTGGACACTGGTTCTGGATGTGTCCAGGGCGCATGCGGAGACAGAACAGGCACTTGTACTCTGGGCAGTCGATGCGCCAGTGTCCAAGGTGATGGCAGTGGAAGCAGGACGCGTTGTAGAGGGGGTGGTCTGGACTGAGACTAATCTCACCTTCATTCATGAGGTGAACCCGCTCGAGTCTGTCGATGAGGTTCACTTCACTGGGGGATAGCGGGGAGAACGACACAGACAGCGTCGGAGCAGCGGGCTTGGCTGGTGAAGGAGCTAGGATAGCTTTGACTGGGAGTGCGGGGCGAACGGGAGGGAGAGGGAGACCTGCTCTGGCGAGGTCCTGCGAGTATCGTTCAATGTCGGCGACGAAATCCAGCATGTCGAGCTGGTGCATGGCGGACAGGAGGTAGGAGCGGATGTGGCGGGCTACAAGATGGAGTTGAGTGGAGAAGAACTCCGACTGGGCATTGGCGGAGGTGAATGAAGCGATAGGGTCGAGACGAGAGACCTGTAAAAAGGCTAAATACAGCGACTCGAGAGGGGAATCTACATCTAAATGGGC
>JBBPSV010000359.1:0-20147 GCA_038093795.1 Retiboletus fuscus
TACTCATCGAATATGGTGTGTTTGGAACCCTCTTCCTCCTCCCCTTTTTCGCCTCTACAAGCTTGAACTCCAACAGCTGGGGAAGAACACCATCCGTTTCTTGTTGTGTAGACTCTACTCAGTACCTCGAGCGGGAACTAAACATCCATCTTATCACCCTCAATTGAAGAAACACTAAGGGATCATGCGAGGGAAGATAAAGTGGATAATACTCAATTCACTCCCATTTCTACACATACAAGGTATATAGTGATTTGCCAGTACAAACTCTAGAAGCTTGATATTGTAACTTTGACACCAGGGTTGATTGTTTTCTCCTCGAAAGCATGCTGTACTTCTCTGATCTCGCTTTTTGAGGGGGAAACACGTCCCAAGACCAGTGTCACTGCTTCTACATCAGGGAAAAATGCCATCCATGGCGCACAGTGCTTCTGTGGAATGGATCAATTGATGACTGTGAGTACAAGGGTAATACCCACCACAACTTCTTCATCTCCATCAGTGGCAGTGTCAAATGCTGCAGATATCCTAAGTCGAATGGCTCTACAAGTGCGTGCCTCGCGCTTCGGAATGCACAACCCAGTGATTGGGATAACCACAGTAGTACCAGTGGTGTTTGGATGGAAAGCTACACTCATGTCACGTAGCCGAGAAGGTGCTGAGCACAATCCAGCACCTTTGAAACTTGAGGAACACCAGGCTTGATGTTAGTGAGTGTAACCAAGAGTATGGTTACCGAATCAGGATTATCGAGCTGTGGTAGGAGTGATGCCAGATACTCCGGTGGTCCTCCAAGCATATGCAGTGAGGGAAGACGAACGACAAGAGATTGTGATTGTCGGGTGTTATTTGAATCGCTGTATACAGAAATGCAGAGAGATTGAATGCGGAAGTGCCACTGCAAGAACCTTAAAAGCATATTGACTGAACATTGACTGTCAACTTCAAGGCGCCATAGGAGGGGTAAGTTCAGAGTTTGCAGCAGTATCCTCCACATAGCAGTGGAGAGTCCTGTGTCCATCAGGACAAGCTCCCTGAGTGGGGAGTTATGAAGGGTGGACATGGTGAAGGAAATAAGGGGTAGGGTGAAGATACTGTTGCAGTCCGATGAGAAACATTCAAGTTGGCTAGGCATTGTGTGGGGAGGATTCAGAAACGATGTGATGTTGTGGGGGGAGTCTGAGCAAGCAGAGTAAGAGAACGCCTGGCATCCAGATGCTCTGATGTCATCAAAGAGGGCTGCAGTACTGGACGCTGGTGGTGGATTACCGAAGCAGGACAGATAAATGGCCAGGATATTACTACACTGAGGTGACTGGAAAAATATCTGTAGAGCTTTCAAATGGCAAACCTTCATGTTGAAGAGGCTGCAATATATGTTCTTGGGGTGGATGAAATCAGTCATGCGCCTTCACACCATGAGAACTTCACAGTTATTTTCATCAACACTCGTCCAAAGACCACCCTGCAGTGCAAAGTGGAGAGTAGTAAGAAAATGTGGAGCAGCTATATTTTTAAAAATAACAGATACTCTTGTACATGTTTGGAGGTCCTTAGCATCAAGGAGATCGACGATTTGATGCAGTAACTCATTTGGGAGTATCAGCAAGGATATGACAGATGTACTGCAGTTGTTGATTTCTGCAGAAGACTGGCATTTCGCAGGAAGTAGATCAGACAGGTCTTCATCCCTCTTCCACTTCAAAGACTGGTATTGGAGTCAGAAACTCTGATGTGAAGAGAGCAGGACATTGGGTAAACCTACGGGAGTAGTTTCCTGTAAGGCATTGACAGGCGGCTTCATTGTGGGTGATAGGTTTTCATCCCTCTCCTGCTTCAAATGTGTAGTTGGAAATTCTGACAAGAGTGAATAAACTTACTGGATTGGTATCATGTACAAGAGTGACTGCATGCTTTGTGGGTGGTAAATCAGACAGGTCTTCATCTCTCTTCTGCTTCAAAGACTGGTATTGGAGTCAGAGCTCTGATGCGAAGAGGGTGGGATGTTGGGTAAACCTACCAGGGTAGTGTCCTGTAAGGCAGTGACAAGTGGCTTTGTGGGTGATGGGCGATTATCCTCCTGCTTCAAATGGGTAGTTAGAAATTCTGACAAGAAGAAAGAGTGAATAAACTTACTGGATTGGTATCATGTGCGAGAGTGACTGCGCGCTGTTACATTTTTCCTTTCTATCACGTTCCTACAGTACTTTCCTCGATCCTATGCTTACCTCTCACTTCGAACTATAGTTGTCTCGCTGTTCGAGCCCCACCCAACAACACCTTTTATTGCTGAATTACTCATATTGTTCCACCGAGTTCTATGCCTGACTCATCTTTGTTCCATAATATTCTATCCAATTCTACCTGACTCATCTTTGTTCCACAACGTTCTATCCAGTTCTACTCCATTACCACAGCTTGCCTATTTAAACTGTAGTACTCGACCTGTAACACCAAGCTTGATCTTCTCAATCTAACGAGTTCTTGTGGACTTCATCTGATTCCCTTGCCTCAGTCCTTGACCACCCCTTCGCTCCTATAGCAAAGGCAGCCCTCTAGTAGCACCACAGCTAGAGGTTCTTTGTGTCGTCCAAGCTTCTGACTCCTTGTCCGCTTGACTCCTTTGAGATCACGCCTAGCCTATGGCAAAGCGTAACACGCGCTTCGTGAGTGGTAAATCGGACAGGTCTTTGTCTCTCTTCTGCTTCAAAGACTGGTATTGAAGTCAGAAGCTCTGATGTGAAGAGGGCGGGATGTTGGGTAAATCTACCAGGATAGTTCCTGTAAGGTAGTGACAAGTGGCTTTGTGGGTGATAAGCAATCATCACCCTCCTGAAACAACCCAATGCGTCTAGCACTGAGCAGTCGTCGTGAGGGGGTAGACTAGGTTGCGAAGAGACTTCGTAGTAGCCTTTATACTTGGCTAGAGTATATGAGCATAGTGGGATGGGGAGTATTGCTCCTAGTGTAGAGACTTTGGGGAAATCTCCAGAAGAACAAGACTGGTGTTAGCCAGCGAGTTCTCTGGGTTTATATACCATGAGAGTTTGTATGTACATGTTTGTTTGACTAACTACATATGGTTATAGTATGTGGCAGCATGAGGCATAAGGCTGTGAGACAGAGATTAAAGAGAAGCATGATGTGTAATGTGCAGCAGTGCACAGGTTTGGAATGGAAGAGAAGCATAGTGGAAATGAAAGAGGCAATGCGCACAGCAAAGCACAGCACAGAAATGAAAGAGAAGCGAAAGGCTGTGTTTGCCGGATGGTGCGACTTGGAGAGAAAGTAACTCTATAAAAAGGTAAACAAGGATAAACAAAGGCATCCATGATTAGATGGCGCATGAGCATCCATTGGTGTGATAAGATAAGATAAAAGGACTTAGAGAAAATCCGTTAGGATTGGGGCTTCATAGAGAGCCAATCGTAACACTCCCCCCCTGCTATGAATTGCATTCCAGGCGATTAAAGGGAGCCTTAGGATCATTTGGATTTTCATGCACATTAACGTGCGTAAAAAGAGAGAGGAAGTTGGCTTGCGACATACAGAGGAGACGAGGAGCACTTGGGTTATGTAGATGGAAGTCCCGAATTGCTGCGTTAGCATGCATGAGGTTTGACTTTGGTTCCCAAGTCCGGTCTTCATCGGTCCAGCCTTTCCAGTGAATAAGATGTTCAAGACGGCACCCTCGCAAGCGAGAGTTGACGATGTGGTCCACTTCCCATTCGTCGTCATGGTCTTCAGTAACAGAAATGGGTCCCGGTTTATTGGCATGTTGCCCCAGCAACCTTTCTTTGTACGGTTTGACACGTGAGATGTTGACGACAGGATGAATCCTCATCGATCGAGGGAGATGCACCTCAACTGCATTGGTACCGACCAGTTTCGTAATCTGGTAGGGTCCCAGCCATCGTTCCAATAATTTACGTGAAGCGTGGGTAAGACGGAGGTTATCCGTTGAAAGCCAGACTTTATCTCCGATTTCGTAATTCGGAGCAGCAGTCTGGTGCTTATCAGCCTGGACTTTCATGTGCTGTTGGGCTTTTAATAAATTATTGCGTATGAGTTCCAGCTTATCAGCGAAGGAATCCGCAGCAGGGGCTTTGGAACTTCCAGGTTCGATGCCCATCCGGGGTTGGTAAGAGAGGGTGGTGCCAAAAGGGGATGACTTTGTCATGGAGGAGACTTTAGAGTTTATGGAAAACTGGGCAATGGGGAGCCAATCGACCCATTGATCTTGGTTTTCTGCACAGAACAAGCAGAGATATTGTTGCAGATCTCTGTTCATGCGTTCCATCTGACCATCCATTTGAGGGTGGTGAGCAGTAGATAATTTAGATTGAATGTTGAGCCTGCGACAGATGTCCTGCATTACTTGAGAAGTGAACTGAGGTCCGCGGTCAGAGACAATGGATTTTGGAAGGCCATGATGCTTCCAAATGTGTGTGAGATAGTTTTTTGCTGTGTCTAGGGCAGTCCATGTCTTGAGTGCAGGGATGAATTCTACTTCTTTGGAGAACCTGTCAACTATTACCAGAATAGAATCGAAACCGTGGGAGAGGGGGAGATCTATGGTGAAATCCACTGAGATGTGTTCCCAGGGTCAATCAGGAGCTTCCAGTGGAACTAATAATCCAAAGGGTGCCTGGTTGGAACCCTTAAAGTGAGCGCATCTATCGCATTGCGAAATGTAATCTTTAATAAATAGGTTCATCTTCGGCCAAATGTAAGACCGTGAGATGAGTTCTCGTGTTGCTTCGTATCCGGGGTGTCCAGCAACAGGAGAGTCATGGTGAAGCACGAGCACTTCGAGGCATAGGGGTTCAGGGATGAATAAGCATCCCTTTTCATCATAAAGTAAACCATCACGTTCTTCACAGATGGTGTGTGTGGCGCAGAGCTCAAGGATTTCCATTTCCGAGAGCTTGCAAACTTCTTTGAAAACTTTGGTAGTTAAGTTAGACCCTTCATTGGAGATCAGAATATGGGATGATCTAATCTTCTCCAGGGAAATTAAAGTTACTCCTTTATTATCATTTTCAATTCCCTTAGTATGGTCACTTCGGCATGAGAGGGCATCGGCTTTCATCATGGAGGGTCCTGGTTTGTAAAACCAGAGTGCGTTGAATCTAGATAGATACTGAGCCCATTGGGCTTGCCGACAGTTGAGATCTTGGCTCATCATGAAATAGGTTAGGTTTTTGTGATCATTCCAGATCTCAAAGGGGTGTCGTGCTCCTTCTAGGTAGTGGCGCCATTGCTCTAGAGCTTGAATAACTGTTACGCTTGGCCCGGGTAGGGTCGAGCGTAGACTCAAGGAGGTTTCTAGGGCTAAGGGAGCACCAGCGTTCTGGACGCTACGGTGCGACTAAGATCCTTTGGGCGAGGTATCTGCTCACGAAGAGCACACTCAGCGTCGAAGGGTACGATGAGTCCGGGGAGGACGAGGCTTATCCCTGTCTTGGGAGATCGAGCGTCGGAGTTATCTCAAAGGTAGGATTGAGTAGCTCTAGCTTAGGGAATACAGGCATAGAGACTATGGTTTATATACGAGAGTCATGGAACGTCATGGAAGCCCGTAGAAAGGACGGGTCGATGCGGGATGAAGGGAGATGTGACTTGGGGAAGCGTAAGGACTCGGAATGAGTCGAAACAAGTCACATCCACTGCGGATCTGTCGATCAGCGTCGATCAGAAGCAGCTGTCTATCAAAGATTATCATGAAACGAAGAAATGGCCGGAACGGCCCGAAGCGATAATGACAGCGGGGTCATTAGTCGGAAATGAAAAGAAGATGCAGTCCGTGGGAGTATCAGCCTACATGCTGCGCGGGAGTAGTCTGGGTGAGGCCAGACGAGATGGATAGTGATCCATCGAGACTAGGCTAAGTAAAATAAAGAAATGAAATGAATAAGGCCAGGTCAACTTGTAACAATAACACTTAACATCTCCTTATCAGTGATAGGATAATTCCATTCCTGCGGAGAGAAGCTGTGGGAGGAATAGGCAACAGGGTGCCATTTGTCTTCTTTAAGTGTGGAGAGAACGGCTCCAGTGGCATAGTCTGATGCGTCACATTCAATGCGGAACTTGGCATCGAGATCCAGGAACGCCAGGATAGGAGCAGTAGTGAAAGCTTCTTTTAGCCTGTCAAAGGTGATCTTTTGGGATTCTTCCCAGACGAATTTCACATCCTTCTTCGTTAGGTCACGAAGAGGACGAGCAACTTTCAAGTAGTCCTTGATGAATTGTCTGTAGAAGTTTGCTAGCCCTAGGAAACTTCTCACATCTTTTATGTTCTTTGGCTGAGGCCATTCCAGAATAGCTTTAACCTTCGTTTCATCCATCCGGACTCCATCTTTTCCAACCATCATTCCGAGAAATTCAACCTCGGTAGCTTTGAAGATGCATTTTTCTGGTTTTACGAATAAATCATTTTCATTGAGTCTCCTGAGAACTTCTAGCATGATTTGATCGTGTTCTTCAGGGTTGTGGGTCTTGGTGAATATCATTAAGTCGTCAATATATACCACGACCACATCATCCATATCAGCGAAGATTTCATTCATCATCGCTTGGAAGGTGGTGGGGGAGTTGCATAGTCCGAAATACATTTATGAGGGGTTCATAGGTGCCTTGGAAGCAGACAAAGGCAGCTTTCCATTCGTCTCCTTCTTTGATGCGTACGTTATTGTACCCTCATCTTAGGTCCATTTTGGTGAATAATTTAGCCCCTTTTAGTTTATCAACAAGTTGGGAGATTAGGGGTAAGGGGTAGTTGTTTCGTATCGTTCCTTCGTTGAGGTATTGGTAATCCTGTACCATACGCTTCTTTCTGTCTTTCTTCAGCATGAAGAATACTGGTGATGTCTGAGGGGATTTAGAGGGGCGAATGTACCCTTTCTGTAGTTGGTCATTGATGAATGCGGCGACTTCTTCTTGTTCGGTTATGGATAGTGGTATCAGTCTTCCATTCTTGGGCTTGAATCCTTCCTTGAGATCTATGGCGTGATCCCAGGGTTTCCTCAGTAGCATTCATTCGCTTTCTCCTTTGTGAAAGACGTGAAGGAACTTGTGGAATTCTTTCGGAACGAGTTTCTCTGTGGTCTCGTCCGAGGGTTTAGGCACCTCCAGGGCGTTTCATATAGAATAGGCCATATAGGCATTCTCTTGCTCTTCCTTCTCAAGACAGCGTGTGAAAACAGAAGCGTCTTGTAGGAAGTAGCAGGAGCATGGGCATCTTGTCATAGCGACCATTCCCTTTTGCCAGTCGATCACCGGGTTGTGCTTCTTCAACCAGGAGTATCCGATTATGATCTGGTTCTTTCCTAGACTGGTGACTTCTGCGGTGCAGTGTTCCCGATGTCCTTGGTAGTCTAGGATAATCTCAGTGCAGTGGGTAATATTCCCTGCAGAGTTCCTTGTTCCATCTATGTTATAGACTGGGATAGGGTGTCGAAGTGGCATGAGAGGAATATTCTTTTCCTTCGCCCATTTGGTGTCGATAAATATCGCGTTAGCTCCGCTATCAAGGAGAGCTTCGGCCGTTACATATGATTTTTTTGAATTGGGTGAGATCTGGATCTTCATTAAGATCTCATGGTCTATCTTGAGAGATCGTAAATAGACATTGTCTGGGATTTGTTTTTCTTTATCGTTATCTAATTTTTTTTGTTTTTTGTGAGAGGAATTAAACACCAACGTATAGTCTCAGCCGAGCCCCATAGGGGACTCCTCAGACTCACTAGAAATAAAAACTTCTTTTTCCATGGGTTCAGTCTCCAGTACCGAAAATTGTCCTTTGTTAAATATCCCTTCTGGCGGAACACCCAGATCATTCAACCAGTTTAGGCTTTTCCTGACTTGGCGGCCTTGGCTTTTCATGCCTCGGACTCATGAAGGTCATAGAAGAATGCCTTCATTTCTTCGTAGTTCATTCCTTGGATTGCTCGGGAAAGGCGATCCTCGGACTTGGACTTGGGCTCATTTTCCTCATCAGAGTCAAACGAGCTGGCGGCTCTAACTGCACATTCCTTTCCTTTGCCCTTTTTACATTTTGGGGCATGTTTGTTCCTGACCCAGTGACAGGTGGGACATTCGATTTTGGGCTTCCAGCAGTTCTTTACTCCGTGGCCCTCTTTGCTGCAGTTGTAACATCCGCGGTTACTGTTCCTTGTTTGGATGGCGTCAATGTCCATTGTGTTAGGGTCTCAGCATTGATGTGGTGCTGAGGGGGTGTGGGTGGCAGTGTTGCCAAGAATGAATTGCGTGAGTTGTGCCCTTGCTCCCATGTTACGTACGACAGAGAGGTACTGTTCAACTTCGGTCTGGTGATGACTGTCATTGATTACCTTCTTGATAATGTAGGGAGACATGTTCATCTCGATGAGGTGGATCAGGGTGGTAACATCACCCTTCAAGTCATATCCCACCTGGGGAATGAGAGCCTGGAATTTGATGATCCAGTCGTCTATGGGCATAGACCCTTGTTTCAGCTTCTTCAGCTGATCTCTTGCCCACTTGTTTTGGTTCATCGCCCAGAAGAGTCCTTCTAGCTCTTCTGTGAGCATCTTCCAGGGGTAGGCATGCAACTTGGTGGTAATCCAGTTGATCCTTGTTTGGGCGAACGTACCCACCTTCCTTCCTTCTAACTGTGATAAGACAGCTAGGATGGCTTGTTCAGACTCTGGCGTGATAGCAGCGGAGTTCTGGGCAAGCCAAGCTTTAATCTTGGTCCACCATTCTTCGAACTTCCCATGGGATCTGTCATATTTCCCGGGGTCAGTAAAAATTTTAGTCAGGTGTCCACCTGATCCTTGGCCAGCCGCAGCCTGGAGAGACTGGGCCTGGACTTGCGTGGTGAGATTCGCGATCTCCCTTTCCATCCTCTGAGCGTGGATGAGGACAGTGTCAAAGACCTGTGAAATCTTAAGGGCGGCAGTGGCCCAATCTTGATCACCAGTGGTGATAGCTTCATGAGCTTCTTGGGAAAGGAGAATGGGGTTAAATGTATTTGACATGTTTACAAGAAGCGGGAGGGGCGGTGAAGTCTTTTACGTGGTCATAGGTAAGGGAGTTCTTCTACTGGACTGTCTAGGTTGTACCAGTCCCGTCGGATGATGCATCTATAGGGGTGGAACTTCCGCTGGTTCCTAACTTTCTGAGGCGGCAGTGGTGGAGTTGGCATGAGCTCCGGGAGCAGACTTGATGGTGTGGGGGAGGGCTCTACTATCTCTACTATGGGCTCCTCTCTTCTTTCCTTGCTTCTTTCCCTACTTTTGTTAATCCTTCTTTCCAACTCCTCTAACAGCTCTTCTAAAAAAGGGGACGGTGGGCACTGTGGAATGAGTGACCTTGAAATGTGGCCGATTGAGAAGAGAAAGGGAAAGTCGATTTCCGATCCAGCGTCGTTCAGATCATAGTTGGGGAGTGGGGTTGAAAGGCAGCGAGATGATGCTAAAAGGACAGGGGTGGGACTCTCCTCCTCCTTCAACTCATCAACTTCTTCGTCATCGGTAGGCGCGTACCCTAGATTGAGTATGGTGTCTAACTCCTCTTCCTTGACTTGGAAGATGGCAGAGGCTGCATAAGACACTGAACACACTTTGTAAAGTTTTGTGACCTGTAGAGATGAGGTCCTTGAACATACTTGGTTGCACTAAAACGTTTAGTGGGATGAAGGTAAAAAGGCATAAGGTGAACTTGTGTGAGGTAGTCTTTTGATAGTCTTGTTCTTATGAAACAACCCAATGCATCTAGCACTGAGCAGTCGTCATGAGGGGGTAGACTAGGTCATGAAGAGACTTTGTAGTAGTCTTTATACTTGGCTAGAGTGTATGAGCATAGTGGGACGGGGAGTATTGCTCCTAGTGTAGAGACTTTGGGGAAATCTCCAGAAGAACAAGACTGGTGTTAGCCAGCGAGTTCTCTGGGTTTATATACCATGAGAGTTTGTATGTACATGTTTGTTTGACTAACTACATATGGTTATAGTATGTGGCAGCATGAGGTATAAGGTTGTGAGACAGAGATTAAAGAGAAGCATGATGTGTAATGTGCAGCAGTGCACAGGTTTGGAATGGAAGAGAAGCATAGCAGAAATGAAAGAGGCAATGTGCACAGCAAAGCACAACACGGAAATGAAAGAGAAGCGAAAGGCTGTGTTTGCCGGATGGTGCGACTTGGAGAGAAAGTAACTCTATAAAAAGGTAAACAAGGATAAACAAAGGCATCCATGATTAGATGGCGCGTGAGCATCCATTGGTGTGATAAGATAAGATAAAAGGACTTAGAGAAAATCCGTTAGGATTGGGGCTTCGTAGAGAGCTGATCGTAACACCTCCTGCTTGAAATGCATAAATAGAAATTCTGACCAGAAAGAGCGAATAAACTTACTGGATTGGTATCATGTACGAGAGTGACTGCACACTTCATGGGTGGTAAATCAGACGAGTCTTCGTCCCTCTTGCGCTTCAAATACTTGAAGTCCTTGTTAGGAACTAGGGCACAAGAAGCAGGTTGTCTAGTCAACTCACCCGGGTATTCTGATGGGACCTCAGATGCGTAAACCACCATTGGAGTGGAGGATACAACACCTTTACAATGTAAATTAGATATGAAGTTAACGTCTAGAGGAATATACGAACCTCAGAATTTATGTCTACAGTGGACTGGCAACTGATATTGTTTCCCATGAGGCAGCTTGATTGACTGATTGACTGGTGTAATCAGCAATGACGTTTAAATAAAATTAACAAGCGCTTGGAGGATCACGCACGTATGTAAAGCCCAACTGTACTGTTGCATTATTAGTCGACATTGGTTCATTAGCTCACAATAAGGCATGACGACATACCTGTTATGCTTCGCCGTTGGCTAGGCATGATCTCAAAGGAGTCAAGTGGATGAGGGGAGTCGGAAGCTTGGACGACACAAGGAACCTCTAGCCGTGGTGCTACTAGAGGGACTGCCCCTTGCTTATAAGAGCGAAGGGGTGGACAAGGCTGGGACAAGGGGATCAGACGAAGTCTGCAAGAACTTGTAGGATTGAGACAATGTACTAGAGGGATCGAAGTACAAAGACGAGCGTGCTTCTAAGTGATAACTAATGAACTAAAGGATACTAGGTTGGGTTGGAGTACAACTGTAGTATGAGTCTGGGTTTCAGGGCAAAGGGGGACATCGGAAGATGAAAGGTATCTAGCGATGGTAAAGGCAAAAGGCCTATAGTAAAGGTACTATAGGAGAAGGAGTCCGAGTGTCGAAGGATGATCTTCTCAATAAGTTTGGGGAAAGGTGAAGTCCAACGATCAAGGGTATCTCCTTGTTACGCTTGGCCCGGGTAGGGTCGAGCGTAGACTCAAAGGGGTTTCTGGGACTAGGGGAGTACCAGCGTTCTTGATGCTACAGTACGACTAAGAACCTTCAGGCGAGGTATCTGCTCACGAAGAGCACGCTCAGCGTCGAAGGATATGATGAGTCCGGGAAGGACGAGTCTTATCCCTATCTTGGGAGATCAAGCGTAGGAGTTATTTCAAGGGTAGAATTGAGTAGCTCTAGCTTAAGGGATACAAGCGTAGAAACTACGGTTTATATACGTGAGCCAGAGAAGGTCATAGAAACCCATAGAAGAGACGGGTGAATGAGGGATGAAAAGAGATGTGACTCGGGGAATCGTAAGGACTCGGGATGAGTTGAAATGAGTCACATCCGCTGCGGATCTGTTGATCAATGTCGATCAGAAGCAGCTGTCTATCAAAGATTATCATGAAACGAAGAAGTGGCCAGAGCGGCCCGAAGCGACAATGACAGCGGGGTCATTAGTCGGAAATGAAGAAAAGATGCGGTCTGTGGGAGTATCTGCCTACGTGCCATACGAGGGTAGTCTGGGTAGCGCCAGACGAGATGGATGGCGATCCATCGAGGCTAAGCTTAAGCAAAAGAAATGAAATAAAATGAATAGGGCCAGGTCAACTCGTAACACTCCTTGGGAAAGGGGAATCATAGGACGAAAGAAAGGTCCGATGATGATCTACTCATGGTCTGGGGGAAAGACGGAGTTGAAGAGAAGGTGGCCAGGGGATGGGCACCGAAGCGGAGACAGGGGCAAAAAGGGAATGAAATGTAACAATACCCCACAATCGAACCGGACATTACATTGCCAAGCATGCTGTCCCCAACTGACTCATTGTCAATCATTTTTGTCAATGATTACTGCCTCGACCATCGTATCATTGTAGAGATCTGGGGATCTCTGTTCTCGTATAGGAGCATATCCGACATCTATCTGATCCGTCTGGGACTATCCGAGTCCGTCTGAGTCAATCCGAGTCCATCCAAGTCAATCCAGTCCACGTTGTCTTAGTCCGGTCCGTGTCGGTTTCACCTTATCACTTTGTAGTCGTTTCGATATATCCTTTTCGGTCTCGGACATATGTCACTGTCATCACAACATATCATTTCATATTCCCCCTGCTTTTTAGAGTTTGTACTTGTTGTTTCATCAACCCTTCACAGTCCGGGATATGCCCAGACTATAAAGTCTTGTACATCCCATTTGAAATATATCTTTGGGTTTTCCTTGCACGTATCTTTGGGTTTTCCTTGCACGTATCTTTGGGTTTTCCACACACGTATCTTCCACACTGCACGTCCATCCATCTGCACGTCCCCATCGTCTTCGCTGTCACCGACCACCTTTTATCTCGGACTAACGAGTCTGGACTATCGCACGTACCTCCGGACTACCGATTCTTGGTCCGGATTACCTTCGGACCCTCTCCTTCTTCCTCGGACCACCTTCCATCTGGCATACCACCTCCGCCTTTGGACCTCCTTATAGGGATGAACGAACGTACCCTTCACATATAGGAAAGTTAACCTGAACTTTCCGTTGTTTCTACATCGTATCTACCGCCGTTATGCTTACAATTAGCAACGTATGACAATAGAGATGGCATGGTGACGCACATCGATGGAACAACCGTTGTGTTGGTTGGACGGACAGTCGTCATTCCGGATCGATTTGAACGACCTAGAACTGAATCTAGACTAACTCTTATTATGTGCACATATAGGGCGGTAGTTACGACCTACGTTCATTTCGTTTTTCTTTTCTTTTCTTTTCTTTTCTTTTCTTTTTGTCTCTCTATTACGATTGTACAAGAGTGTATACTAATAAATACAAACTTAGATGAGTGGCCTAGATGGGGCAGTTGCCCCGCAACTAGTGGCTTAGTTCAATGAGGGAAGTGAGAAGACTTCTGTGTGTGAAGATTTGCACCTTAAATAGTGTCCAGCGATGACCATCACGTGCAAGTCATGCCACTGTCCTAAAGAGGACATCATGTGCTGAAATCGCCAAACACTACTTAAAGGACATTTCTTCTCATGCACAACTCTTCCACTTTCCGCTATTGTCCAAGGGTCTAATGGCGCTATGCCACCCTAGACCACTCCTAGTTGCTGTGTCAATTAATAGAGAATAAGTAACATAGTAGTAGTCAATTAAGATTTAAGAATAGGAATGAAGGCTACAGAAACGCAAAAAGAATGCAATGATATCACCAGGACGTCAGTCATCATTGGTACCTCAGGACGATCTACCTAGTAGTGTTGCGACACGACGTGACAACAATCTACACAGTGTCATCTCTGAGTCCGCGCACAACGCCTCTCATCCCCATCTCATATACCACCAACCACCAGTGAGTACTCTCTACCACTTTTTGATAAAATGTTCACATTTCCTGCCTGGGTACCCTCGGCCAACCTCCATCAACACAGCTAGCCAACATCAAATAGGCAGAACCCATTTTATGGCCATGAGCAGATATTGAAAAGTAAGTACCCCCCATCTCCACCATCGAACTACCCTATACGCATTGTACAGGATGAATTTCACTCCCTGGTGACCTTCACTGCCCTTGTGCTTTTGCAGTGTCTCACCTCCAACTCACATGCATGCTGCATTGGCGATACACAAGTCGGAGGCTCATGTAGATGGAGACATTTATGAGTTTTTCTTTAGCACGATCTATTGGTATGTCCCTCATGTTTTCAATTGGTTAACATCTGCCCATCACTAAGATATTCGTTACTGTCGGTTGTCGTGCCTCGCACCGATTCACAATTGGTATGTTCCTTCATTCTTAGTTATCTAAGCATCTGCTCATGCCTGTAGCTTGCTTGCCAAATACTCTTTATGACACAGCTCCGTTCCTCTCTCTTGGCAAGGCACCATCTTTTCAAAGAAGAATCTATTGAGATGGTTAGTAGAATACTTCTTTTATCGTGCATTACGCTTACCCTACTTAATGGCTTCATGACTAGTATTCCTGCCTCCCAAGGCATGCTGATTGCATGGCAGTACGTGCTTCCTACTGCAGGGAAGACATTCAGCTCATCTTCATACTCATCCCTCCACAAAGTTGCGCCGAAATCTTTGTACCGATCAAAGGGGTCTGTGAAATTTATGGAAATTGGTAAGTTCTTTCGCATTGCAATAAAGATTCTTTCTTCATTCTTGACTTCTTTTACTGTGAAAATGCGTTCAATAACCCCCGGGATGAGTTCCCCGGATGGTGCCTTCCAAAAGATATTACAGTCGGCACCTGTTGCTTTGTGAGTTGCATACTTCAGCCCTGATGTGGTGAAGCGCAAGAAGGTCTCGATTTCTGTCTCTTCTTGAACGTTGACATTAACCCTAGCTAGCGCCAACTTCATCCTCGTATCGACCTTGACGACCCTCCAAATACCATCGACACTGCACTTGCTCTCATCCTCAAGGGCGACTGTTTGGAAGATATCTATATGAGGTGAGAGTGCTTCACCGTCGGATGTACGACTGCACTGTCTTAAAATGCTGTTTGCATTCTTAACAACAGCTGGTGCTTTGGGATGCTGCAAGACCACCTTGACTCTTGCAGCTGTGCAGAATGTCGTCAGCATCGTTGCCTCAAGTTCACCTACCCTATAGGTAAGAATTCTCTCTTACTTTAATGACTTAGACACTCACCGATTTTGTGATTCGTATTCGTCTTTTGTAAACACCCTATTAACCTCTCAAAAGGAAACATCCACCATCCATGAAGGGGCCCATATTGGTGCAGGAACGTGTCCAGATGTAATGCTGCATGGTGGTTTGGTCGCCAGTTGATTTCGGGATATATTGACTTGAGGGATTCGAGGTACGTCCTCAGATAATATTTATAGCAATATGCGTGCCATTCAGAGGTGACATAGGATGTAGCCCATTGGATCGCCATTGCCAGCAGCATTGTGCTGTGCGCCAATTGTTCTCTTCACATGCATTTCTCGCTCCCGTCGGCATATGGACTATTAGCCCACAGCTTGAGAAGGATGACAGGTAAGTCAAACTTGATGGAGGTTCTCCATTGCTCTGCCTTGAGCTTTCCGTGTTCAGGATCACCAAGGTTTTTTGGGGGACCACGATGCCATGTTGGTCATGTGATTGTGTGAAGGTGGGTTTGAATTTCGTCAATCTCCCGGTTTGTGAGCAGCTCATTGGATACAGGCTTCCTTACATTCGTGTTTAGGATGTAGTCCTCGACAAATTCCTCTCTGAGCAGAACCCCATCAGCTATATGCCTCTCCTCTGGTTCATTGATCATCATTGGGACAATTTCTAGTGCTGGAGCTGGCACCATCTTGAGAGGATGTTAGGTCAGTTCGAATAAAACTATTCTATGGATGTAATACTTACCTGTAACACATCAACTAGATCTCTTTTCATCGGTTTTTTCTTCAAAGTTGGCAATGCCGAGGACCTTCCTTGTTCCTTCACCAACTTCAACAAAATTGGTAAGCGAATGCGATTGAGTGCTGTGGTGGATGCTCTTGATTCAACCAACTTTCTAGCCTGCCGTAGTTCATTCTCGTCAATCAGTTTTTCCGGGCTCCGATGGAGCTTGCGGAGCTCTTGGTTCACAGGCTTGTCAATTACAATAAGATCTCTGAAATGATATTGTACTAGGCTGAGGAAGAGATTATGCATGCCATTGATCACAAGGAAATGAGTAGGATCCCAGTATGGCAGCCTAAGGAGTTGAGACCATTGTATACCAGTCTCTTTGAAGATTTCATTGTGTTCTTTCTTCGAGCCTGCATCTCGCCATCGAACTGCAGCTTCCCAGTATTCTTCACAGGTTCGGAGCTTCCACGTCTCAGATGCGAAGTTACCTTTCTCTGATTTGCATAACCAGCATAGGTTACATAGATGTTTGGCATTGGGCCCTGCAAAACTGCCTATCTTTTGAGTGGCAGGTAGGTCATTGATAGCCAGCACAATGACAGATCATGATAATTGTCCGTCTGGGTGCCCAACAGCTCTCATGAACCATGTCCCTCTTTGCCATGCAGGTAAGAAGAAGTCAACAAGAGGGCGAAGAAAATGGTTGATTTCCTCCAGCGAGGGCTCCTTGGGACCAGGGATGACACCGACGACATACAGATTTTCTGCTTTGTAATGAAGACTTGGGGGAAGATTGAGCAATGCCATGGCGATGGAGCCGACTGATTTCTTTTTACCTGCAGTCTTGTTCCCGTGGGGATTGAACCAGTCGACTGAGAGACTCCAGGCTAACCTGAGGTCATTCCTTTGTAGCCCATCCATAAATGGTCTACCATCAGGACCTGCTATTTCAGTAATTCTGGTCCCATCCTTTAAGTCCCACAGCTGATGCTTGTCATTCAGCCTGGTTCCATGCTCCATCGCTGCCTCCAAGCCCAGACAGCTCAGTATGCCAGCCAGAAAGTCATTGTAATCCTGTATGATGAATGGTCTTAGCAGCATGGTGACTCTGATCCCGCCTGACTTCGTTGTCTTGACTAGAAGCTGTCCGCATGGTTTGCTGCCACGGTACTTAACGAAGCTGCACTGCTCGGGATATGTAGCCTTAGTAGGCTTATTTTTCTTCGTGATTGGCACATATGTGCTGCAACACCTAACACATGTAGCGTGTGTCTGTGTGGAGGGTTCCAAGTCAAATTTTTTGCACACTGATCGGATATCGTGTGGGACATAGTGAGTTTCTGTCTCTGATTCTGGTGTGTTTAATGTGGCAGGTTGGATAGGAGTGTGGAGAGTGGTCTTAAGCAGAAGGTTTAGGAGTCCCAAGGTGGTATTACTCCAAGAGTGGGTAAGGTGTCCGAAAATATTTAGGATGACCGCGATAAGCATGGTGAGTAAGACGAGTGGATTGGCATAATGGAAGTTGAGGTGAAATTTTGATTCTGTAGAAGATGTCAGTTTCTCAATCGACTTCGTTGCAGAAACTTACTAGTATCCACAATTTCGGATGCACTTTCTTTGGGTGATACATCCTCTGGTGCCCTGGCTGCAAGAGTCCTTACTATACTCCTCACAGCTGTCAGGAGCTCTTTCATATTCGCTTCCAGCTCTACACGCAGTAGATCGTTGGTTTCGTCCCCTCTTGTGTTAAAGTGAGTGACGAAATCCAGATTCTCTTGGAGCCACTGAAGTTGTTCCTCTAAAGCCTCTAGGATCCGGTTTTGTGACCCCACTACACTTAATCCCTCCACCTCGCCCTGTATATATTGTGCATGACAGTGCATCTCATGGTCAACCATGAGGAGTTGTGCGAACGTTTCGTTGGTCCCTACGAGGGATGCTCCTAATCCAGTGGCCTCTGACTGTGGAAGGGGCTTTTCAGGTGCTGGCAATTGTCCTATATACCATTCCCAGGAAGTATCATCTTCCAGAGTCATTCTGAAAATCCCTCGAGCTACCTCCTCTAACTGTGGAAGGTAATGTCACATCTATGGAATCCAACTTAACCCTGAGTACTTACCCTTTTGTCTGGTGCAGGCTCCAACAATACATTGGACATCTGTTGGGCCAAATCCTCCTGTCCCATTAGTATTGCTGGATATCTCAAGTATAATTTCCCTTACCTCCTCGGGCGCAGGTTCTAATGATTGATGACGCTCAATTTGAAGGTCAGTTCGATCATTCCTTTCATGCATCATTTTTCATTCCTGAAGACTTCCCTCCCACCAGGACCGCAAGTCGAGCAGAAACAGAGCACCATCGGCAATACGAAGCAATGTGCAGTTTAGCCCCGGGTCCTATACCTGCTATTTGTAGGCTGCTCTATGCATGCTATCCAATACTCATAGTCGTTGTACTTCATGCTCCTTGTATTCTGTCCTTGTATGCTTTGTTTAATGTTACCACTTAAGTATCACAATTAAGTCTTCCTAACGACCCCTTATCCTATTTCTAGGTATAGGTGCGCCTGTCCCTTAAGCCCGCTGAGTCGTACTTGCTGACCACCTCCCAGAGGCCCATTCATTACCATACCCTCAGCCAGACTCTTAAGGTGTGTCCCTCGACAATGACAAAGGTATGTGCGGTATCACTCTGGCCAGTACACACTCACTGTCATTTCCCATTTCCATGAGGGTCCTGCCAAGGGTCCACCAAGGGGCCCGGTAAGTGGGGCACTTGTCCATATTTCGAAGCATATCCAAAATCTATACATAAATATATTATCTAGTCAAACTTTGTGAACATATATTCCCTATGTAGACATATTGGGGCCAACCTAAGTTGCTGGTTACCAGTCAGAGTCTGGTCTAAAATAAACAGAGCAAAGATATCGTAACACATTTATAAAATTTTTGCTAAGGTTTCATTTGATAACATTTTTTTGCGAAAGTTAGCAATATTCCATGGATACATATCACTAGGTAAATTTTACCTATTGTCGAGCTAGCTACTTTGCCTTTATTCAGTTTAATATGTCATATGATCAAAGTCTATCTTCTTTGTTTAGCTTTTGTAAGGATATGTTTGGCAAGCCAACCCGAGTTCCCAGGCGCAATCTGTTCAACAATAGTGGGACTCAAAGCTCTCTGAGCTGAGCTGCTTAGTGCTCGCTCAGAGCAGGTGTGCACCGTACACTCCAGCGGACTTTAAAATTTAGGATCATACAGAACTCAGCGAGTACTAGTAGCTTTCCTGTAAGGAAACTTCTTTACGGCTCAACAAAGTACAACGCAGTTAAAAAAACATTTGAATATGATTGTGTGATGCGATAGCCCATCTTGTGCTTCCCCACCATTCATCCCTCTCATCCGCACCCTCCCCCAACATGCCGAGATGAGCTGTCCATGCAGAGATGTTGGGCACGCTTAATGACACATTGATCTCTGTGATAAAAACACAAAATCAGCATCTTACTTGAGATCCTCTTGAGGATGATCTGATGGACATCGACTCACTGGATGAAGGATCTATAGGTATACTTACCCCCCTCTCTCCGATGTCCCTCGATCTGGACTCGGAATGGTCAGATGTATTAGATGTAGATCCTCGTACCAACAGTCCATACACAAGATGCTCTCACCTTCGATATACCGTAGAAGCGCTGATTGATGAAGTTCGGGAGGCACACATGCTGGAGAGACCAGATGAGAAGATGCTTCACTGCCCCCAACTCCACCTTCTTGACCACTATGCCCAGCATCGACCCCATCTTTTCCAGAGGAAAGTTCACGTCCATCCCCTCATATTTGACGACATCCTAGACACGATCAGTTTACATCCGATCTTTCAAAGTCAATCTCACAATAAACAACTATCTATCTCCACCCAACTTGTCATTTTCCTCAACCGTGTCGGTCACTATGGCAATTCAAGCGGGCCTGAAGACGTCGCTATGTGGGCAGGAGTCAGTGTGGGTACAGTGGTTAACTGTACTCAGCGTGTTATGCATGCACTTCTAGATGCACACGGCGACTTCGTGTATTTCCCCTCAGCGAATTCAAATGCGATGCAGAAGGCTCGGAGATACACAGAGTCACGAACTTGCTGGTCATGGCAAAATGGTGTCTTTGCCACCAATGGAACAACCTTCAATTTGCACGCAAAACCAGGTTTATATGGCGAAACCTTCTATGACAGAAAATCAAATTATTCCTTAAATTGTCAGGTATGGTAATAAAATTTCACGGTGCAGGATGAAAAACTTACGCTATGAATGCTTCAAAGCTCGTTATTATGCCCCACAATTTGATGATAGTCGACTATGGGTTGGGACACCCTGGAAGTGTTCATGACGCATATGCGTTCCAGGGAACCTGCCTTGCGAGGGAGCATG
>JBBPSV010000360.1:0-20139 GCA_038093795.1 Retiboletus fuscus
GTGATGGCACTGGCATGTGCAATCAGATGGTGAGAGTGAGGGCAAGGGCAAGGGCAAGGGTGAGGGAGGGAGAGGTAAGGAGGGAGAGGCAGCGGCGAGGAAGGAGATGGCGACAGGTGACAGTGAGGGCGAGCAAGGGAGAGGGAAGGAGGGAGAGGGAACAGAAGGAGATGGCGAGGCGACAGCACTGGCACGCACAATTGCGTGCATTGTGCTGTCGCTTCACTGTCCCCACCTGACCAGGTGACAACGTGGGTGACAGCAAGGGTGATGGTGAGGGCAAGCGAGGGAGAGGTGAGGAAGGAGATGGTGATGGCGATGGCACTGGCACATGCAATCGTGTGCATTGCCAGCATGCTGTCCGAGTTGCTTCACTGTTCCCACCTGACCGGGTGGTGACAGTGAGGATGACTCGGACAGCAAGGATGACGGTGAGGGCAAGTGAGGGAGAGAGAAGGTGAGGAAGGAGACGGCGATGGCGATGGCGCAGCTGAAAGACGCTGAGCTGTGACTTACCATATCAGGTAAGTACCCACATGGTACCTGTACCCATGACCTGTGCGGGTATGCTGTACCCATGCTATTGCCTAGGGACGGCGACATTGAGTTAGCTGGTTAATTACAAAAATGATTACTTACTGTTTTTTTTTCTGGGTGTTGTCGTCATGTGCCATGGCATGGTGACATGGTGTGATGTGCATTCTTGTGGCTGTGTCACCCCCCTCAGAATAAGCAGTGCAGCACACACTTAAAATAATGATATCGTTTCACAAGGCCTTGTAAGGCCTTGTGATTATCTCATCATATTATTACATCTTATCATGAACTAAATTTCAAGTAAAAACCCTTTCCCGAAACTACCAGATTGATACAAGTAGATAAGCATGACATCAAAGCCCTACCAGATTATATACTTAGTGTCAATGATTTTACAATTACTTTCTGCCCGAGACTCAATACAAAGGGCTTGTAAGTGCATATGAGGCCTTGTACCGGCCTACATTCCTGTGTGACATTGGTAACATGTGCCGTCTTGGATAAGCTAAAATAACACTGGGACCATTGTCGTGATGTGTTCGTTCAGGATCCCTTCCTCGGCGGAGGGAGGAAGGGATTGTGTCTGTACACCCCTGGCACCGACAACACACGGGAGAAGAGAACATCATCAAGGTCGCGTGAGTTCGTTTCTGACAGACATGCAAACACGACGAGCGACTGTACCAATTTCCGAGTGCAGAACGCAGCGCAACCTGGTTCCTAGCTGGAAAAGCAACGTCTTCGGAACGTCAGCCATGAGACGACCTCCACCAATCTTTCTGACCATGCACTGAATTTTTGCGCAAATGCAGCTCGTCTGAGAGAAGGAGCGAGACGGACGGCACGGACGGACATGGCAGTTCAGTTGTAAGTATATGCAAGACGATGAGACGCGAAACGCCACCATGATAGCAAGGCAGAAGACGTCGAGAACGTGGTAATGTATCCTCTAATCACACGCTCGAAATCTTGGATCTACCTACTATGATACTCCGAGTCGAGAGCAGAGGGATGGTTACCAACCCAGTAACTAACAATGGGACCGTGAAGGGAGGGTGGTGGTAGTCATCGTGCAGCAGGTATTTCCCAGATCATGTTCGCTATTGGTGCGTGTGCTACGGATCCCACTCAGTACTCATCCGCCGCGTCTGCTAGTCTCTCGTAGGTAAGCTCCTACGCGCATTGTCTATCATGCCCAGTCTCGTCCCTCCCTCATTCGTGCTGTCCTCACCCTCTACGTTCTGTCCCCACTCCCGTCCTTTCCGCTATCGTCCCCGTCACCCAGAAGGCCACAACCTGAACCCGCAATTCGCAAGCATCGTATCACCTATGCTGGCGAACTCGACCTCTTTTCACAAGCTGATATTCAGCTTCTCCACGGCCCTCGTTGATTCACAGAGCCCCCAAAGCAGAGGTGATAACCTAGATATGGGACTACAATACGGCAGCCACGTTGATCGCAGACCCGGATTATCTCGTCAAATACAGGTTGCTGGACGTCGATGAGCATAGGAGGTGTTGCGGAGATGGCGATTGCAGCTGCAGGTTCATGTCCGGATCGTGACATCCGTGCTTCCCTCGTGCGCCATGACATGATATATTGGTCGGATGAAGATTGTTACAAGATCAAGCAGGGTCAGTCTTTTGCGGACCCTCTGTAAGCAGTCGTTGGCCGCGCACCACTTAGACCGTTACGTCAAAAGGCAGTAATACTGAATGGTTATCATTCAGTATCGTGAGCGGTATATATGCTAGTTGCAGGTACCTAGGTAAGCTGTAGGCTTACACCCTTGTCCGTTCTGTGACTGACCCCTCTCGCACATGTCCATATCTTCCCCTTGTAGCCACCGTCCCCTAGCAGTTTTTGGGTGCGGCGAAACACGTACTATGTGCTCTTTCAGCTTGCGTCGATGCTCCAACTTGGGTCGCTTGTCTCGTTCTTTCGCAGTGCCCGCCTCTCAAGTCCCACGGCACAGGATAGGGCGCAGTCACGCCTCACCGCAATGCCTGTCCCAGTGCCTCCAACCCCAATCTCAATGTTCCGACAGACCCCCCAGAACACACCCACAAGGACGTCCTCTGTACCCTTGTCTCGGAACTACATCTTTTCTCATGAACCGTCCACCGCCTGGAAACGTCTCCAGGACTTCAACAGCGGCTGGTTGACCTTTTACAATTCCAATTCCCACTGTGCTGTGCCTGTGGGCCGAGGAGGCGCTGAAACGCTTCGAGATGGAGGCAGGGTTGCATACGATGGTTGATCCAGCCGAGTGAGCCATTTAGTTTCATTTCGTTTCGTTTTCGGGTCCGTTTCTTGCCTGATGGTGTCCTTTCCTTTGCTTGTTTATGGGATATACACTGACGTCAGACATGTGGTGACCAGTCCACCCCCCGCCAGCAAGCTCTACCAGCGCCGTCAGCAAGTGCTCGGCGGCGATGGAGAAAGGAGAGCAGGTCGGAAGGCTCCGAGAAGATCAAGCATTGCGTTGTCACATAGGGGTTCGTTTCGCTTTGCTTGTTCTTATTTCATGCTCGGGCACACTGTTTGGAAATCATCATACCCGCATGAGATCGATAAACAAAGCTTGGACGCGTCTTATGACGGCGCATGTGCACCTGTTGTCACAAGACTGTTTGATCAGAACGGGCTAGGTTCTGATGTGGATCTGAGGCAATACAAGTACGAAACGCCACTGCACAGATGACGAGAGCGGTCAGACGGAAAAGCATCTCACAATGGACCTGTTCGCTCAATCACGTTGAGAGCAAGCAGGATATGGCCTAGTATCCCACCGGGGAGGACACACTAAGTGTCCTGCAGCAGGTGCGGGAATTCCATAAAAACATCAGTATCTCAATACAATGAACAAGCTTGTGCATCCACGAATCAAGGTGTAACATGGAAAGGGAGGTATGTAAGAATGGTTGTCCTCTGAGTCGAACAAGGGATGCCCGTATAGGGAGCCGTGCTGAACATCAACTACCGACCGACATGAATAAAAGGAACCCAAGAGGAGAAAGACGCCCCAGAGTCACGCAGATACTGCACAGCATAATGCAACGCTTCTGCAGCCTCCGTGCTGTCAGGAACCTTGCCATCCCGAAACAGATGTTCGTACACCTTCTCCGTCACTTTTGGTGCATCAGCGTCCCTTATTGCCCACATCGTCGCAATGACTCTACCATAACCAGCAAGAAGCATTCCAGCAGCAAGATGAACAGATTCTTCACACAGACCTTCGTCCCCTCGTGCAGTCAGACAGGCAGAAAGGAATGCAAGACCACCTTGAGGGCGCGACAATCGGATGATATCTAAGAGCTTCAAACGACGGCCGTTTGCGAGGCATAGCCCACTGTCGAGCGGGTTCTCAGGATCTTGTATTCCGTGACATGCGAAATGAACCCAGTCGGTATTCTTCAGCTTTTTCATGACATCTTCGACGGTACCATCACAATCCTGGAGGGTTACAAAAGGGGACCCAGCAGACAAAATTGTAATATGATCGATTTCGTCCTTCACGGACACTAGTCCAGCTAGCTCATCTGTTGGTGGCTGAGGGACAACGGTAAGGTGAATATTGGATGAGGATCCACGAAGGTCTTGCTGGTGTGATGGTGCGAGAGCACTAAGAGTCGGTACGTAGGAAGATATAGCGAAATCGGAAAGTTTTGCACCTGGCTCAGCCGTACTTGTAGAGGCCGGCGGCATGTACGGGCAGAAATGCAAAAGGTCCAGTCGGGCACCAGAAGATATGGTCCAGTTTCTTGGTGCCAGACAGCAGAGTCTGAGAACATGCAAAGGTCCGTCGGAAAGGGTCAACCTTGAGAGTCAGGTGGACGACGTACCGAAAAGCCAAGGGCTTGGAGAACTAGGTTCACAACTTTGTTCCGGAGGTATGCCAGAATGAGTTGGAACAGATCGTCGGGTGTGTATTTTTCAATTCGTTGTGGTTTAACTTTGGCTGCCCGGTCAATGCCTTTGATATTAACGCCATCTGCCACCAACAACGAATCAAGGAATTGCCGCGAGACCGGGTTTTCTTCAGAGTGGATGAGTGCAGAAATGTGGTCACGGGAAATGATAAGACGATCCCGTTGGAGAGATAATCGGAGTACGTGCTGCAGGAGTACCAATTCTCGATAGCTAGTGCTAGGAAGGGGGACAGATATAGCATTTCCTAACTTTGCATCAACAATCAACGCATCACATCGTTGTTTGCAAGCATTGAGGTAGACGACTGGTCCTGAGTGTGCCAAGGCAGCGAGTTGCTCGACTGACTTCGGGAGCAAGAATTGGTTAAAACCTGGCAAGGACCGTATGTCGGCAAGGAGCTTTTCTCGTCTGAGAGCAAGGTGATGGTGCCTCTGGACTCCCTCCTCCAGCGACTGACTGTTTTCGATCGATTCGTTCACTGACCCGTGGGGGGCGACATGGTCACGAGAACTGGCATGTTCCAGCTCTTGTGAGACCCGCTGAAACTGATGAGCAAGGTCTGGATGGTCAACACGAAGTTCATCGACTGGAGTGCGCAGCTGCAGGAATTGAGTCCAGACAACAGAACGTCCTTGCTCAAGCCACTCCACAGCCATTTCAGGATAACGAGCTTCAAGTGCAGCAGCGGCAGCATCTCGTGCTACATCAGCAGATTCAAGGAGTACACGATGGCGCTCGACGAGTGGAAGGCCAAGCCAAGCCGACTGTGGAAGAAGGTTGATGGTGGTGGTATACGCATCAAGGAGAGCCTGAGAGTTGCCTTGAAGGCGTGCTGAAGAAATCCAGCGACGAGCAGCACGAAAGCGGATGGGCGTAGAACCTGCGGAAACACAACTGGCCATGGAAAAGTGGAGAGTGACAGCAGAGAGATTGCTAGGATCACGAGAATGCTGGAAAAATATCATGAATGCATTCCCAAGGTTGTAAAGCCAAGCTGGCTTGTTGGGATGATTATTGCGAGTGAGACGGACTGCCTCCTCAATCATCGAAATGGACTTGTCGATGTCCGCAAGGTCACCAAAGCGCTCGAAGCGACGAGATAACGAGTTCCCGAGGATGGACAACCGAGCTGGCTTGTCGGGATGGCCGTTGGGAGTGAGACGGACTGCCTCTTCAATCGTCGAAATGGACGTGTCAATGTCAGCGAGGTCGCCGAGGCGCTCAAACCGACGACAAAATGAGTCCCCGAGATTGGACAACTGAGCTAGCTTATCAGGATGGCCACTGGGAGTATGACGGACTGCCTCCTGAAATATCAAAATAGACTTGTCGATGTCCGCGAGGTCACCAAGGCGCTTAAAGGGACACAATAACGAGTGCCCGAGGTTGTTCAACCAACCCGGCTTGTTGGGATAGCCATCAGGAGTGAGACGGACTGCCTCCTTGATCATCGAAATGGATTTGTCAATGTCCGCGAGGTCACCGAGGCGCTCAAAGCGACGAAACAACGAGTTCCCTAAGTTGTTCAACCGAGCTGGCTTGTCGGGATGGCCATTGGGAGTGAGATGGACTGCCTCCTCAGACATCGAGACGCACTTGTCGATGTCCGCGAGGTCACCAATGCGCTTAAAGCGACTCAATAATGAGTTCCCCTGGTTGTGCAACCAAGCTGGCCTGTCGGGGTGGCCATTTGGGGTGCAAGGAAGACGGCCTGCCTCTCCAAACATCGAAATAGACTTGCTAATGTCTGCGAGGTTACCGAGGAGTTCAAAGCGACTCAATAACGAGTTCGCGAGGTTGTTTAACCGTACTGCCTTGTCCGGATGGCCATTAGGGGTGAGACGGACTACCTCCTCGAACGCCGAAATGGACTTGTCGATGTCCGTGAGGTCACCGAGACGCTCAAAGCGACGATACAATGAGGACCCGAGCTGGCTCAGCAGAGCCCGCTTCAACTCTGGGTGTCCGTCTGGAGTGAGCTGCATGGCATACTCCAACATCAAGATTGCTTCATGGATGTCCACAAGGTTGCCATTGCCTTCGAATCGACGATACAATAAGTTTTCAAGGGCAGCTAGTAGTACTCCAGGTCGGCGAGGATTCCATTTTGGCCAGTCCAGCAACACAGCCCGTGCCCTCCGTATCAACTCTTCGTCAGCAGCACTTGTGTTCTTGACCTGAGATATCGCAGACTCCATCGCCTGAATCCTCACAGAGATCCCAGCCATCTGCAATGCGAGCCATGCTGCTCGATATGCATAACTCTCCACTACTCTGCAGAGTAAGTCCTCAGTTCCCATCCTATCTGCATTTTCGCCTCGTCTCTGTAAATGGGCCAGAAGAGCGAAACAGAGATCTAGTGCTGTGACGCAGCGATCTCGGTGATTACTGGTGCGAAGCTGGAGCGTATCTTGATATAATGTGATTGCTATGTCTAGATCACGGTAACGATGGTTGTCTTCACAATCGATGAACCTCGCAGTGGCCAAGTTAAATAATGCAGCACAGTGATTCGAATGGCCTAGTGGGGACATGCCCTGGACACGCTCGAAACATTCGATGGCTTCATCGAGATCTTTTTGGTTGTGGAGCCGGCGATAACATAGAAGAGCATGATGTCCAGTATCAGTGAATTGTGCTAGCGAGCTCATTGCGTCTGACAACAACTATCGTCATGCGGTCAGGAGGCATTAACGATGAAGTGAACAGGCCACCCACGTCAAGAATTGCTGTGGATTCATTGACATCGGAATTGCGGCGTTCGGTGATTATTCTGAGTGACACACACGATGGCAAAACCTCTTTATCCGGGAACCTGATAGCTACAACGAGATGTAAGGGGGTGAGTCTGACAGTGGTGGAGTTGCTCACGCTGGAGTGATTCGTTGTGGTCGAGTACATCTCCCACAGTAGTCTTGAACCGGTGGAGTAATATTCCGTTTCCGCACCTTGGTCCGAGCTCGAAGGAGGCATAGACTTTGAACGAAATGGCAGATGATCGCTCCAATGGCCTAGACTATGTTCAGTAAAAATAACAACAATAGGGAGGGTAACTCACAGCAGGATCTCTTCATCCCATTTCACCATGTCCTTGCCGACAAACATGGGTTTATTCAAAGTCTTTCTGATCTTCCCATCGATCTCTACAGCAGCGTAGAAGCCTGCCGGTACACGACGGAGACCAGACGCGACATCTGTGACATGGATTTCTGTACAGGGATGTCACCGATCCCTTTAGCATGACCCACATTACCACTTACGAGTTATGAAGACGTGTTCGCATTTGTTTGTACTCGCGGACGAGTGCGATTCCGAGCCGTCTGATCTCCTTCCCTCAGTATGTTGTGGCTCTTGGGAAAACTTGAAAGCTGGGGTACAGAGTGGATTGTGTTCATCCATGAATACGAGACGAAGTCAGAAGAGAAGAGCAAAGAGTTCTGAGCGGAGATTCTGCTGCAGTAGGTTGATAATGGCTGCCACAGGATGTAACGTTGCCGTGCACATGTTTGATAGAAGATGGAGCAAACCTGTTACCGGTCACAGGATGCAACGCTGCTGTGCACATGTTGATGGAGAGTGGTGCGAACTTTCACTTGTTTGGATTCATTTCGCTGGCACGAGGTCCACATGCAGCTACATCAGCAAAGTCAGTTGTAACGGTGGACATTTGCCTCGGCTAACCTGGTTCCAACTTGCTGATTAGTACTAGTGACGATGTGCGGGACTGGACACCGGAGAAGCAGCGGGGGCTCGAGACATGGCATGACGAGCTTGGCCCCGATGCCGCCGCCAGCGAGCACCCCAGTGCCATCACCAGCGTGGGCATACACATGTTTAAATGTCGGCATCATGGTGGGACATGGAGTCGCAATTTCCGATGCGTGTCGGCAGCCAACACACTTGCATTGAATCTTCGTGCATCACAAAAATTGCAAACTCATGAGCAAGACCAAATTTATACGAAAGAGTTGGCAAAAGACCAATGTCGTGTTATCTGCGATGACGCCCTACAACATATTGTAGTGACAACACTTTCGTCTGAGGTACCTTGGAATATAGGAGTGATCTCCCATGTACATAACCGCAATGCCATTCTCTCGTCGTCTTCAATGTCCCGAGGTTCTGCAGCACGCTCTGATCTCGACTTGGAAGACGACTTGGTGCGTTTGGGCACAAACAGGACAACATCTTGTCCTCCGAATGTAGATCCAAATCAGGGGGTACCCAATGGTGGCGCGGACTTGATACCTCTCCTGATCCACCTTCATGCGAAGAAAAGAGAGGGTTTGAGTACATGGCACCCTGAATAAGGGCATTTTCACTTACGCCACATCCGCGCTCCTTGCGTTTCCGCTTCTTCTCCTTCTTTTCTTTTGCCTCTTGCTTGCCGGTGACGTCTGCACTCTTCAACTACCCTTTTTCTTCTTCAGAAAACGCTCGTCCGGCCTTCTTGACGGCCTCTGTACCATGCTTGCCAAACTTGTCCGGGTTGACCATGCGTGATCGAGCGAGTGCGCGGGGCAGCTTATCGTCTTCCAAAGCCAAAGACGCACGCCCATGGGTCGCATCGTCTCATCTACGGTCCGTTCGACGCATCCATCAGGCTTGAACGCGTGGGGGTCCAGAGTCTGTCGTCCAGGGGAATGGTCCCGACAGACATCCCGATCAACCTACGTCCTTGTTACCATACAGACGTGCAATTCAGGTGCACCAAATATTTGCACACACCCCACACGCAGTCGGACGAGCGTCGTTCGTTCAAGATCCCTTCCGAGGCGGAGGGGGGGGAGCGACTGAGTCTGTATATCGACGACGCACGGAAGAGAACGTCATAAATGTCGCGTGAGTTTGTTTCGGATGGACATACAAACACAACGAGCGACTGTACCGCGAGCTGGTTCCTAGCTGGAAAAGCAATGTCTTCGGAACGTCAGCCGTAAAATGACCTCTACCAATCTTTCCGACCACACACCGAATTTAGGCGCGAATGCAGCTCGTCCGAGAAAGGGAGCGAGACTGACGGCACGGACAAACATGGCGGTTCAGTTGTAAGACGTGTGCGACGACGAGGGGCAACCACGCAATGCTTGGGAGAAGACGCGTGGGAACACTTTATCTCTCCCCCGAACGCTCGACATCACAAGTCAACTTGATCTACCTGCAGGACAAGACGGCCACGGAATGTTTCGCCGACATTGAGTGCTTGCCGCGACGAGCTTGCTTGATCAGGGTAATAAGCGGCAAAAATACGAAGCATCTGCGCAATAAAACCGGTAAAATCAGAAAGGAATCCGACGAAGACGTTCTTTCTGAAACAGACAGCTTGTACTACTCGCGAGGATGTCATCCCCAAAGACCAAAGTACTCTAGGGAAGTGATGCTGAGCAAAATTGGTCGACGCTGAGCGGAATGGTGGGGGCAGGCAACGTCGTCATCCTTTGCGAGCTCCTTCGGCATGACCACTCATCACTGAATTCCTCTCCCAGCCAGCTTGTCGGCGAGTACCTCTTGACCAGCTGTCCTGACATTGACACCTGCCGTGCTGTCGATCATGCTCACTGAGTACTACGAATCAGTCACCTCTCGTCCCTCCCTGTCCGTCGCGTTATTCATCGGTGCTGTCTGCCCGTTCCTCCCATCAGTTCTCCACATTGTCCAGGGGACGTCGACTTCAACCCGCAATTCACCAGTGTCACCATCTTCTCCCCTTCATTATTTTCAACTTCTATACAGTACCGTCCCTTAGAATCAGCTAGCTCATATCTAGCATACATGGTTGGGCGGAAACCTGGAGCACGATCGTCCCGTGTGGTGGACCTCGATATCAAGTAAACCTACGACGTTTCGACTTCGTAGGTGGTCAAGTACCACAAAATTCGAAACACGGTTGCATAGCCTACTTACTCCCGCAGCGCAGGCGGGATCCACTTCCGTTCCCCTGATGCCATGTCTTCCAACAACCGTCTAACCCACCGTGCGTCCGACGCACCCAGCGACACCCAACATTCTTCATCAGTCTCCTTCTGCCGGATGCAAGCACACCCAAAATCAATTACGATTGCCCTTGCAGGTCGCTCCGGAGGTATGAAATGGACATTGGTCACCGAGACGTCGTTGTGGATGACACCGTGCAGTGGGAAGCTCTCGACGAGTGAGATCACCTGCGCGCAGAGTGCGGGCGTGATCGCAGCGGTAGGAATATTCAAGAGGCTGATGGAGTGTATGTATTCGAGAACGAGGGCTTGCGGTCGAATGGCACGTTCGTCCGGGGGTAGGAACTCACCCGCCATGATGAAACGGGGGATGACAGACCCTTGAAGGTGCTTCAAACGCTCGTACGCCGTAAGCTCGGAATCGTAACACTGCATCATGTCACGGTAGAATCTCTCCTCCCGGAAGGAATAGTGGGCAGCGAGGTCCTCCCCTGCGAGATCCTTGATCCTGTTCTTATAGATGTTGTGCTGCAGCTCCTCGTCGGAGAGTTTCGCATTCTGTGGGCGTGCAATCGCAGCTGCACGTTCGTTGACCAGATTCCAAGGGTACGACGGGCGCGAAGGTTTCCGGATCCTTTCGTCTAGATAGCGCGGATCATATATTTTGACGACAACCTGCTCGAGATGGTCCGCCCCTGAGTCGGATGTAGCAAGCACGACGACACTTTTTGTGACTGGAGTGAACAGTTTACAGATGGTGAAGGTGACTACGGGACGATCGTCGAGGGGTTTCAACGAGATCTTTTGTCCTGGGAAGAATAGTTTGACAGCATCGTCCGTGGTAGTGGGAAGCCTAGGGTAATGGTTAGACCAAAAGAAAGAGAGAGTAGCTTCGTTCAGTCTCACCTTGTTGTTGGCTGGTTGTCCATGCTATCCCAGTAGTGGAGTGTGGTTAACGTAGATTTGTGACTATGACGTTGAGGGGCTGACAACATGTTGAGCAATTTGCTGACGCAGGGCCCCACAAAGCAGAGGTGATAAGATCAGGGACTACGATACCCCAGTTACGTCGATCGCAGACTTGGATTATCTCCGAGTCACCAAGGACAAGTTGCTGGGCTGGACGAACACGAGCATGAGGGGTGTGGCGGAGACCAAGACTCGTACAGCTGCAAGTTCAAGTTCGGACATCCGTGCTTCCTCGTGCGCCACGACATGATCTATTATTCGGACGGGAACTTCAAGCAGGGTCGGTCTTTTGCGGACCCTTATCCGGTTCTGCGACTGACCTCTCATCACAGACGTGCATATCTTCCCGTTGTACCCACCATCCCCTAGCAGTTCTTTTGGGTGCAACATACCATGTACTCTTTCAGCTTGTCCGCCTCTCAAGTCCCACGGCACAGGATAGGGCGCCGTCATGACCGCAACGCTTGTCCCAGTACTTCCAATCTCAACCTCAATCCCAATGCCCCGCGGCGCCAGACCACACCGACACTGGCAAGGACGCACTCACTCTGTGCGCTCGTCACGGAACTACATCTTCCCTCATGAACCATCTATCATCTGCAAAGCTCTCAAAGACATCAACAGTGGTTAGTTGACCTTTGACGATTACGATTTCCACCCTGCCCGGGCCTGCCATGCTGATAGGCGGGAACGTGGCGGGTCAGACGGCCGAGGTGGCGCTGAGACACTTTGGGATGAGGGCGGGGTTGTGTGGGACGGTTGATCTAGCCGAGTGAGCCGTTTCGTTTCGTTTTTGAGTCTGTTTCTTGCCTGGTGATGTCTTTTCCCATTGCTCATTTGTAGTATACTGACGTCAGACGTGTGGTGACCAGTCAAGCCCTCACCAGCAAGCTCTACCAGCGCCATCAACAAGTGCTCGAACAACGACGCGCGGAGAAAGAGGTGGCGGCAGCGGCGGTGGAGAAGGGAGAGCAAGTTGGAAGGCTCCGGGAAGATCAAGCATTGCATCATCACGTAGGAGCTTGGTTCGCTTTGCTCGTTCATATTCCACGCCCGGGCACACTGTTTGGAAATCATCATACCCGCATGAGATCGATACACAAAGCTTGGTCACGTTTCATGATGCGCGCATATGCACCCATGATCACAAGACCGTTCGATCAGAACGGGCGAGGTTCTGATATAGATCTGAGGAGATCTAGACTACGTCGCAAGGCCGAGCCAAGCGTCATGCGAGCTCGCGACAGAGCAAGCGGTACAAGTACAAAACTGCAACGACACAGACGATGAGAACAGTCAGACAGAAAAGCATCCCACAGCGAATCCGGTCGTTAAATTCCATTGAGAAGAGGCAGAGTATCGCCAATCCCACCAGAGATGACACGGCAGGAGTACAGGTATTTCATGGAAATATAGTAGTATCTCGATATAATGAACACTGGCAAGCACGCATATCCATCAATCAAAGAGTAACGTAGATGGGGAGACATGTAGGGATGGTTGTCCTTTGAGTCGAACAAGGGGATATAGAATTACCGACCGAGATGAATAAAAGGAACCCAGGAGGAGAAAGACACCCCAGAGTCACGAAGATACTGGACCGCATAATGCAACGCTTCTGCAGCCTCCGTACTGTCAGGAACCTTGCCGTCCCGCAAGAGATGCTCGTACACCTTCTTCGTCACTTTCGGTGCATCACGGTCCATTATCGACCACATTGTCGCGATTACGCCACCATAACCGGCAAGAAGCATCCCGGCCGCAAGATGCATAGACTCTTCCGACAGCTTCTCATCTCCCTTCGCGGTCTGACAGGCAGAGAGGAACGCGAGACCACCTTGAGGGCGTGTCAATTGGATGATGTCGGAAAGCTTCAAAAGACGGCGATTTGCAAGACAAAGCCCGCTGTCGAGCGGATTGCGAGGATCCTGCACGCCATGACATGCGAAATGTACCCAATCAGCAATCTTCATCTTCTCCACGACGTCTTCGACGGTACCACAGGAGTCTTGGAGGGTCACGAAGGAGGACCTAGCGGACAATGCCCTAATGTGGTCGATCTCTTCTTGTACGCATGTGAGCTTCATCTGCCCATCTTCATCCGGCTGGGGAACAGTAACGAGGTGAATATCGGGTGAGGCACCGTTCGCGTGTTTCTGAGTTGATGTTGCGAGAGCGCTAAGACTTGGTATATAGGAGGATATAGCGAAGTCGGAAAGCTTTGCACCCATCTCGGCTGTACCGTAGAGGCCGGCAGCATGTATAGGTAGAAAAGCAAAAGGCCCAGTCGGACACCAATAAATATGGGTCAACTTCTCGGCACCAGATGGCGGAGTCTAAGAACATGCAAACATCAGTTAGAAAGCGTTAGATCTGAAAAGTTTGAGACAGACAACATACCGATAAGCCAAGAGCCTCCAGAATAGGGTTTATAACCTTCTTCCACAAGAATGCTAAGATCAACCGGAGCCTGTCGTCGGACGAGAACCTTTCAATTTTAAGTGCACCTTCCCTGTCGCTCCTTTCCAGAACATCTTCCATCAACATATCGAGAAAGTGCTGTGACGCGAGATCGTCATCAGAGGTGACGAGTGCAGAAATGTCATCACGCGAGATGACAGGATAATTCCGCTTGAGCAATAAACAGAGCAGGCGTTCCAAATCTTGATAACTGATACCAGGAAGGGGGATGGGAATAACGCCCCCCAACTCCGCCATGACGACCAATGCATCACATCGTTGTTTGTTAGCGTTGAGGTAGACGACTGGTCCGGAGTATGCTGGGGCAGCTAGTTGCTTGACTGACTTCGGGAGCAAGAATTGGTTAAAACCTGGCAAAGATCGTATCTCGATAAGAAGCTTTTCTCGTCTGAGAGCAAGGTGATGGTGCCTCCGGATTCCCTCCTCTAGCGACGCAGTGTCGGGCATCAAGTCATTCGCTGACCTGTGAGATGCAACACGGTCGCGAGAACTGACATGTTCCAGGTCATGGGAAATCTGCTCGAATTCATCGGCAAGGTCTCGATGCTCAACACGGAGTTCATCAACTGGAGTACGTAGCTGCAGGAATTGACTCCAGACAACAGAACGTCCTTGCTCGAGCCACTCAACAGCCATGTCAGGATAATGAGCTTCAAGAGCAGCAGCGGCAGCATCTCGTGCTACATCAGCAGCTTCAAGGAGTACACGATGGCGCTCTGTGAGTGGAAGACCAAGCCATGCCAGCTGTGGAAGAAGGTGGATAGTGGTGGCATATGCATCAAGGACAGCCTGAGAGTTGCCTTGAAGGCGTGCAGAAGAAATCCAACGACGAGCAGCATGAAAGCGGATGGAAGTAGAACCTATGGAGGCACGACTGGCCATGGAAAAGTGGGCAGTTGCAGCAGAGAGATTAGAAGGATCACGAGAATGTTCGAAAAACTTCATAAATGTATTCCCAAGGTTGTTCGACTGAGCTGGCTTGCTGGGATGGCCATTGAGGGTGAGATGGACTGCTTCCTCATGCATCGAAATGGACTTGTGGATGTCCGCGAGGTCTCCAAGGCGCTCAAAGCGACTCAATAACGAGGACCCGAGGTTGGAAAACCAAGCTGGCTTGTCGGGGTGGCCGTTGGGGGTGAGATGGACTGCCTGCTCTTGCATGGAAATGGACCCGTCGATGTCTGCGAGGTCACCGAGGCGCTCAAAGCGACGAGATAACGAAGACCCGAGGTTGTTCAACCGAACTGGTTTGTCTGGATGACCATTGGGAGTGAGACGGTCTGCCTCCTGAAACATCGTAATAGACTTGTCGATGTCCGCGAGGTCACCGAGGCGCTCAAAACGACGAGATAACGAGGAACCGAGGTTGTTCAACCGAGCTGGCTTGTCGGGATGGGCATTAGGAGTGAGACGGACTGCCTTCTCGTGCGTCGAAATGGACTTGTCGATGTCGGCGAGGTCACCGAGGCGCTCGAAACGGCTCAATAACGAGGACCCGAGGTTGGAAAACCAAGCTGGCTTGTCAGGATGGCCGTTGGGAGTAAGACGAACAGCGTCCTCTTGCATCGAAATAGACCTGTCGATGTCCGCGAGGTTACCGATGTGCTCAAAGCGACTCAATAACGAGGACCCAAGGTTGTTCAATTGAGCTGGCTTGTTGGGATGATCATTGGGAGTGAGACGGTCTGCCTCCTCAAACATCGAAATGTACTTGTTGATGTCTGCGAGGTCACCGAGGGGCCCAAAGCGACTCAATAATGAGGACCCGAGGTTGTTCAACCGACCTGGCTGGTTAGGATGGCCATTGGGAGTAAGATGGACTGCCTCCTCAAACATTGAAATGGACTTGTTGATGTCTGCGAGGTTACCGAGGCGCTCAAAGCGACGAGATAACGAGGAACCGAGGTTGGAAAACCAAGCCGGCTTGTTGGGATGGCCATCAGGAGTGAGACGGACTGCCTCCTCTTTCGCTGAAATGGACCTGTCGATGTCGGCGAGGTCACCGAGGCGCTCAAAGCGACGAGATAACGAGGATCCAAGGCTGGAAAACCGACCTGGCTTGTCGGGGTGGCCATTGGGAGTCAAACGGACTGCCTGCTCCTGCATCGAAATGGACTTGTCGATGTCCGCGAGGTCACCGAGACGCTCAAAGCGACGTGATAACGAGGAACCGAGGTTATTCAACCGAGCTGGCTTGTCGGGATGACCATTCGGAGTGTGACGGTCTGCCTCCTCTTGCATCCAAATGGACCTGTCGATGTCCGCGAGGTCACCAAGGCGCTTAAAGCGGCTCAACAACGAGGAGCCGAGGCTGGAAAACCGAGCTGGCTTGTCAGGATGTCCATTGGGAGTCAGATGGACTGCCTCCTGAAACATTGAAATGGACTTGTCGATGTCGGCGAGGTCACCGAGGCGCTCAAAGCGACGACATAACGAGTTCCCAAGGTTGTTCAACCGAGCTGGCTTGTCGGGATAACCATTGGGAGTAAGACGGACTGCTTCCTCAAACATCGAAATGGACTTGTCGATGTCACCGAGGTCACCGAAGCGCTCAAAGCGACGAGATAACGATGACCCAAGATTGGAGAACCAAGCTGGCTTGTCAGGATGGCCATTGGGAGTGAGACGGACTGCCTCCTCTTGCATCGAAGCGGACTTATGGATGTCCGCGAGGTCGCCAAGGCGCTCAAAGCGGCGAAATAAAGAGGAACCGAGGTTGGAAAACCAAGCTGGCTTGTCAGGGTGGCTATTGGGAGTAAGACGGACTGCCTCCTCTTGTATGGAAATGGACCTGTCGATGTCCGCGAGGTCACCGAGGCGCTCAAAGCGACAAGATAACGAGGAACCGAGATTGTTCAACCGAGCTGGCTTGTCGGGGTGACCATTGGGAGTGAGACGGTCTGCCTCCTCTTGCATTAAAATGGACTTGTTGATGTCCGCAAGGTCACCAAGGCGCTCAAAGCGACGAGATAATGAGGACCCAAGGTTGTTCAACAGAGCAGGCTTGTCGGGGAGTCCATCCGGAGTGAGCCGTATGGCATGCTCCAACATCAAAATCGCTTCGTGGATGTCGGCAACGTCACCATTATCCTCGAACCGACCATACAATAAGCCTCCAATGCCAGCTAGTACTGCAGGCCGGCGAGGATTCCGAGCTGACAATCGTTGCAACATAGCTCGTGCCCTCCGTATCACCTCATCGTCATTGGGTTTTGTGCTCTCCGCCTCAGATATCCCAGGCTCCATCGGACGAATCTTCACAGAGATCCCGGCCATCTGCAATCCGAGCCATGCTGCTCGGTATGCATAACTCTCCACTACTCTGCAGAGTAAGTCCTCGCCTCCCGTCCCTTCTGTCTTTTTGCCTTGTCTCTGTAAGTAGGCCAGAAGAGAGAAACAGAGATCGAGTGCTGTGACGCGGCGATCTCTGCCATTACTAGCACGCAGCTGGAGTGCATCTTGATATAATGTGATTGCTACGTCTAGATCATAGTAACGATGGTTGTCTTGACAATCGATGAACCTCACAGTGGCCAAGTTGAATAATGCGGTGGAGTAATTCGGGTTGTCTGGGGGGGACATGTCGCGGACACGCTCGAAACATGCGATAGCTTCGTCGAGATCTTTTTGGTTGTGGAGCTGGCGATAACGTAGGAGAGCACGATGTCCAGCATCAGTGAATAGTGCCAGCTGGCTCATTGCGTCTGACACCGACCACTATCGTCATGCCGTTAGGAGGTGTCAACAACGAGGTGAACAGGTCGCTCACGTCAAGTATTGTTGTAGATTGATTGACATCGCAAATGCGTCGCTCAGTGACTATTCTCAACGACGAACACGACGGCAAAACGTCTTTATCCAGGATCCTGATGGCTAAAACAAGATGTCAAGGGGTGAGTATGACCAGCCATGGAGTTATTCACGCTGGAGCTCTTCGTTGCGGTCCTGCACATCCCCTACGGTAGTCTTGAATCGGTAGAGTAATGCTCCATTTCCGCGCCCTGGTGTGAGATCGAAAGATGCATATACCTCGAACGAAATGGGAGATGATCGCTCTAATGGTCTAGACCATGTTCAGTCGAAGTAACAAGAATAGGAAGGGTAACTTACAGGAAGATCTCTTCATCCCATTCTACCGCGTCCTTGCCGACCAACATGGGTTTATTCAAAGTCTTTCTGATCTTCCCGTCGATCTCTACAGTAGCATAGAAGGCTGCCGGCACACGACGGAGGCCAGACGTGACATGTGTGGCATGAATGTCTGCATAGGGATGTCAGCGATCCCTCCAGTATGGCCCACATTACCACTTACGAGTTATGAAGACATGTCCGCGTTTGTTTGTATCAGGCGAGTGGGATTTCGAGCCGTCCGATCTCTTTCTTTCTTGAGCACGCTGTAGCTGTGGGGCAAGTGGTGGGTTAGAAAGTGGATTTTGATCATCCATGAGTGCGAAACGAAGTGAGAAGAAAAGAGCAGAGGAGTTCTGAGCGGAGATTTTGTTGCAATGAGTTGATAAAGGCGGGCACAGGGTGCAACGTTGCCGTGCATGTGTTTGATGGAGAATGGAACGAACCTCATTTCACTTGCCACAGGATGCAACACTGCCGTGCACATGTTTGATGGAGCGTGGAGCGAACCTGTTTGGATTCATTTCGCTGGCATAAGTTCACTACTGCCAGTGACGATGTGCGGGACTGGCTACGTACACCACTGCTGAACCCACCGGAGAAGCGGCGGAGGTTCGAGACATGGCCCCGATGCCACACCGCCGACTTGAACGACCACCCCAGTCACGATACCACCAGCGGTCACTGCTACGCATGGTTGTGGCGTACGTGAATGTGGTGGTACATACTACGGGCAGGATAGAAGTCGGCGTTTTCCGATCCACATGTTGCTCAATTTCCATCCTGGCTAGTTCCGTGGGATCATACCCTCTCGCCCACTCCCTTCGGTCGCTATAGCCTTTGATACTCCACCTAAATGCCCTCGGAAGGGTCGGGGTAGCGTCAAGCCCCCTGGTGACAGCTTTTGCAGGCTCGAAACCATGCCCTATACCACTCCTTTACATGAGCCTGCGATGGTGACCGCCCAACAAACCCTCACAACATTGCTTAGCGCTCAAGACCGTCAAGTTCGACTTTCTGAAATCATGGCATGCTTGATCCCGGAAGGCTTGTGTTGGGCGGCGCTGTATGGCCCAATTCTTTGCTCTGCTACGATGACGTTCTCCTCACGACTTGAGCGTCACTCCGACAGGTGTTATCTCCTTCATCATCAGTCCGTTCTCCGCGCTGAGGTACAATCTGCCCATCCTCCTGTTCAGGGCTCTTGTTCACGAGAGCAGCGATGCGGTATAGTCGCTCAAACTCGTAGGCTGCACATTCCCCTCGCCACACCCCGTCCGCACTGAATCAGAACCACAGTTTATCGGCACCCTGTTTGCGTCGATCTTCTTCGATATCATCCTGGGTGTTCTCTTCGCTAGAGAGACTCTTAGTTCATGGGTCTTGGCGCGGATATCAACGGTCCGACCGGCGAGTTCTCTTCCTTACCTCCCCATATCCTTCTGCTGCACACTGATCCGCAGCACAGTCTGGTTCACGGCTGGCAGTTTCACATCGAGCAGTCGCGAAGGTTACCAAGTCGTCGTCGACAAACCGCGTCTCAGCGTCCCTCGTGGACCGCCTGCACCTCAACAGACGACCATCGTCGCGCCGACGCCTCAAGCCGCCCCCGGCGTCCAACCAGGCAACTACCAGAGCGTACAAAATCCCCGTGCGCGTCGACACGTACCGCGACTGGCACGGTTCCAAGACGACGACACGATTGTCGTACATGCGTGATAGAATGACCTCCGTCTGTTGGAACCTGTCGTTCGATCTCCGTCCAGGTCTTCGTGCGTACGCAGTCCTCCCAATTCTGTTTTTGTTCTGCTTTATTTCACCTATAATGCCAGGAACGATGGATATTCATATGTTCGTTCGAGACGTGCAAGACGAGGCCGCGCGCAGCCGGGCTTCAAGTTTTCATCTTCCGAGGATGACGCCAGTACTCATCATGGAAATACCTCTTTTCTGCCAGCATTTCAGTCAGTAAGTTAGGCCGTCCAGCTTCTGTATTGAACAGGACTTGCTTTTGAAGTCCTTCCACGTACTGTGGCACGAATGCACGGTGTCCACTACCGGGAGCTTTGACCACAGAGCCAGGGGTCGTAAGCAGTATGATTCGTTACTGTTTTCTGCAGTAATCACATAGCGTCGCATTCTCGATGACTGGCTATC
>JBBPSV010000361.1:0-20096 GCA_038093795.1 Retiboletus fuscus
ATAAATGGTTTGTAATGGTTTATAAAGGGTATATCTACTCGTAAATTAATTTTACTAGTTGCTAATGTTTTTCATGCCGATTTAGGGTTTATAAGCCCTTATAAACCCCTGCCAATATGTATCGGCGTGAGACAAAGTCACCAGATGTCCCATGTTACATCAGGAAACTGTACTTTTCCTGATGGTATTGGATGAGTGTCAGAAATCACCCGTGAAGACCTGTCTTCAACCTTATTCTGTCTAAACATGCGAGATGAGCCCGGGGACATACATGTGACAGGGACCTTGATGCCTGAGAGTTGCAGAGTCTTGAACCAGGCACAAAATCTCTTAGCTGAGATCAAACATCAGTCACAATGTATTTCCGTGAGGCATGGTGTTGATGGGTTCTATGATTGATCACTTGCCTTGCCTCGTTTTAATTATGTTTCAGCCCAGCCAGTACTCTGAAATGCAAACATATACAGTAACTGAATTCGTCATCAACCATGTGTATGGCGTACTACAAGATCCAAGGTCTAGAAAATGTGCACCTCAGGTACCAGATCTCGGAAGCAATAGTGACCCAACAGGTACCCTTCGGTGTCAGAGTGGAAGTGACCCGAAAGGTCAGTCCATCTGTCTTGGCAACTTCCAGTTTGAACTAAAAATAGCACTGAGTAAAAGAAGGCTATCCAACTTGCCTTTAGCAGCTCTGGACATGCTTCGCAGGCACTTTTTGAGCAATCATCTTGCCCTATTCATGCACAATTCATGCGCATTCCATGCGCTGTGAGATGGCACCCCAAAAATTTTCTCCCAGCAGCTGCACACCCTCTCCCTTGCTCAGATGCCTTTCACTGCAGATGGCCGAGCAGCCCAGCCCAGTACGAGCACAGGATTGGGTGCACATTTTATATCACCTTGCGGACATCTGAGATGTAGTCATAGAAATGCTATCCCTGTGGAGGTCCCCGGGCAAGATCGCAAGCGCCAACGCCTTCAAAGCCAGCTTGACGCACTTCTGAAACATCGAACTGTTGCATCCTCTACTGCTGCCAATGCCCCCACTCCCCTCAACGGTGACACACCCGAACAAGCTGATGCCCCCATCAAACAAGAACAACTGTTCGAGTACAACTATGTAGATGATTCCAATACTTCCCCCGTTGAGCCCAAACCATGCCCCAAGACAAGTATGGCACGCAAAATCGCCATCGCCAACCAGTACGAGAAATGGAAATCTACAATCCCCACCCTAATCCAACCTTTTCTCGGCTACTTGGCACATTCACTTGGTTAACCTCCCACTTCCCTGCCCTCCATTATATCATGATGCGAAGGACGGTGCAATTCCAAAAAAAACAGAGATCATTGCACTCTTCACAGATTGTAAGTCACCCATTCTCTACTCCAGTGCTCATAACCTTACGCATCGCAGATTTCATGCCGATAACTGCTTGTTCGTGTGTTTGTGTGACACTCCCGCAAGTTCTCCTGTATCATGGATTATTCCCTATGGCCCCCTCTCAACCACACATGGCTGTTTCTGTAGAGCTGCTGGCCTTCTACCAAGCACTATTCGAATGATCCTGTGACACTATCTGTTACGATTTGACCTGGCCCCGTTTATTTTCTTTCTTTTACTTAGCTTAGTCTTGATGGATCGCTATCCATCTCGTCTGGCACTACCCAGACTACTCCCATATGGCACGTAGGTCGATACTCCCACGGACCGCATCTCTTCTTCATTTCCAACTAATGACCCCACTGTCATTGTCGCTTCGGGCCGTTCCGGCCACTTCTTCGTTTCATGATAATCTTTGATCAACAGCTGCTTCTGACCAACATTGATCGACAGATCCGCAGCGGATGTGACTCATTTCGACTCCTCCCAAGTCTTTACGATTTCCCAAGTCACATCTCTTTTCATCCCTCATTTACCCGCCCCTTCTATGGGCTTCCATGACATTCTATGGCTCGCATATATAAACCGTAGTTTCTATGCTTGTATTCCCTAAGCTAGAGCTACTCAATCTACTCCTTGAGATAACTCCTACGCTCGATCTCCCAAGACCGGGATAAGACTCGTCCTCTTCGGACTCATTGTATCCTTCGACGCTGAGCGTGCTCTCTGTGAGCAGATACCTCGCCCGAAGGTTCTTAGTCGTACCGTAGCGTTAAGAATGCTGGTACTCCCTTAGTCCTAGAACTCCCCTTGAGTCTACACTCGACCCTACCCGGGCCAAGCATAACAAAAGCTCTAGCTTACCACGTCGCGGCTACCATCGAGTAGGCCCTCCTCCTCAGCCCGACCGCCACCGATCTCCACTGTGTGGAGAGCCACAGAATCACCAGATCCCGAGTCCTCAGCCTCAGAAACATTGGACTCAGAAGCCCCCACTGAAGGCTCTGATAACCCCAACCTAGATCTCGAGCTATGCTCTCCCACCGAGGAAGCAGAATCACAAGAACTCTCTAGACTACTGTCCCACCAGCTTTCAGCCGGAGTAGTCATCCCTCGTAGCCCCACTCCGCCGTCACCGACTCCGATCGCCCAAAGCGGCCACATCTTCCCAGTCACGGCACCCCTTCAGCCCCAGCCTCAGACTCCCACTATGGGAACCAAGCCCATGGAAATCCGCCTTGGAGTCCCCGAGGACTTCGACGGAAACCTCACGAAAGCAAAGCCTTGGCTTCGCTCAGTACAGTTGTACCTCTTGATCAATGCAGAAATCTACAACGATGATGCCAGGCAAATCGCCTACGCACTATCCTTCATGAAGAAAGGTACGGCATCCACATGGGCTGATACCTTCCGAGAATCCAAGATCTCTGGTGGAGGCTTCTCACTTGGGAAGTGGTCCGACTTCGTCACCGAATTTGAAGGAGTTTTCTCCCATTCAGAATCGGTTACCAATGCACTCACTTGGCTCGCCACCAAGCGCATGATCCCCGGAAAGAAGGGCGAGTACTCCCCTTCCTTAGCTAATTACACCGCCCAGTTTAGGTCCAAAGTATCCATCACAGGAGTAACTGATGATTCGGTGTTAGTCTCCTATTACTCTGCGGGTATACCTGAAGACCTGATGTTCGACGTTCTCCGGATGGAGAAACCCCCCACCAAAGTCACCGACTGGTACAAGAAGGTGGCTCTCTTCGACTCTCACCGTTGCCGAGCCCGAGGGATCGCGCAGCAACACAAGAAACCCAGTACTCCATACGTACCCACGTATTCCAAGGAGGAAGAAAAGGACCCCGACGCCATGGACGTTGACACAGTCTGACTTCCCCCTAAGCTCACTGAAGCCAAACGGCAGAAGTGTTTCAAGGAAGGCTGATGCCTCCGATGCCACCAGACCGGCCATATGGCAAAGGAGTGCAAGGTCTACGACGCTCCTAAGAACCCCAAGAAGGCTCGCAAGGTGAAGAAGGACGATCTTCCAGAGCTAGCTGACTGCAAAGAAGATGATGATGAAGTCGAGTCAGTAGCTAGGATCTCTTTCTCCCACAAGGATTTTTAGAACAGAGGACCCTGTCAACGTGGACTCCTCCTAGATGTGCCAATGTACTAGTATCTGAGACCTGCAAATCCATGCAGATCCCAGTTCAGCTCATCGTACCTGTGCACTCCCTCAAAGCCATTGACACCCGCGCCCTGATCGACAGTGGCGCCGATATCTCTTGCATCGACTGGGACTTTGTGCGAAAACACAAGCTCCCCACCACTCGACTACCGAAACCCATCCCAGTTCGAAATGTCGACCAGTCTAGTAACGCTCACGGAGCCATCCGATTCACCTGTACCCTCTACGCCAACACGGGAGGGATCACCCAGAAGGTTCTCTTCCATGTCATGTCTTGCAGAAGCGAGAACATTATCCTCGGACTTCCCTGGCTCCGCTCCACCAACCCCATGATCGACTGGTTTAAGCAGACGATCGACATCCCCAAGTCCTGTGACCAATCCAAGGTTCTTTTCCAGGAACACAACGTCGCTACCTCAGAACATAGCGACCGATTCAAGCGACCCAGCTTCGACTGGACCCCCCCGTGCCAAGTCAAGGTTAACTGTGTTGACCACGCACGCCTTTACGAATATCTTGACGAAGAATCAGAGAACGAGTTCTGCCAACGGGCTCACGATCACTATAGAATCGGCCGAATCCAATGGTGTGGATCGTGGTTCTACCCCTTAGGATCTCCGGTTATCGCCAAGATTACCTCTGCCATGCAACTTGCACAGGCAGAATTCAACAAGAAACCTGAAGTTACCCTCCCCGCGGAGTATGAGCAATTCCGAAAGGTGTTTGAAGAACGACCAATCGGACAGCTCCCACCGGAACGGACTTACGACCATGAGATTAACCTCAAAGAAGGATTCGAACCCAAGATCGGCAAGCTATACCCGCTATCCCTGCGGGAACGCAAAGCTACCAAAGCCTTCCTAGAAGAGAACCTCCAGTCCGGTGCTATCCATCCCTTGAATTCCCCACAGGCATCCCCTTTCTTCTTCGTTCAGAAGAAGGAACTCGACCCCAATGGCAACCCCAAGCTCTGGCCCTGCATGGACTACCAGAAGCTCAACGACCAGACTATCCAAGACACGTATCCTCTACCCCGAATCGACGACCTTATCAATAAAGTGCAAGACGCAAAGGTCTTCACCAAGTTTGACGTCCGTTGGGGGTATAACAACGTCCGGATCAAGGACGGACACCAATGGAAAGGCGCCTTCCTCACCCACAAGGGCCTCTTCGAACCTATGGTCATGTTCTTCGGCATGACCAACTCCCCTGCTACGTTCCAACGCTTCATGAATGACTCGTTTCGGGACATGATTTCCGAAGGGTGGCTCGTCATCTATATGGACGACCTCCTCATTTTCTCCCCAGATGAGCAGCTTCACACGGAACAGACTAAGAGAGTCCTCCAGCAGATGGAGGAACTTGACCTCCACCTTTGCCTGTCTAAGTGCTCTTTCACCACAGAACAGGTGGACTACCTTGGCATGATCCTATCCCCCGGGAAGCTCGCTATGGATCCTGTCAAGCTTGATGGGATCACCTCCTGGCCTGCTCCGACCTCCGTCAAAGAAGTCCAGTCTTTTCTCGGATTTGCCAACTATTATCGGCAATTCATCCCGGACTACTCAACCATCACCCATCCCCTCATCGACCTTACCAAGAAAACACAGCCCTGGCAATGGGGTGTGTCGCAGGAAGCTGCATTCCTCCAATTGAAAGATCTCTTCCTCTCCAAACCCATCCTCCGTCTCCCCGACCCTAGTGCTCCATTTGCCATCGCGACCGACGCCTCCGGCATGGCCACAGGTGGCATCCTTCTACAAACCGACGAAAACGGTGCTTGGCACCCATGTTCCTATCTTTCCCAGTCGTTCTCCCCCGCCGAGCGGAATTACGACATCCATGACCGGGAACTTCTCGCCATCATCCGTGCCTTGAAATCCTGGTGCCACCTCCTTCACAGCTCCTCTTCGCCGGTTCAGGTCTTCATCGACCATAAGAACCTTACCTATTTCCAAGCCCCTCAGAACCTCAACCGTCGACAAGCCCACTGGTTGTTAGACCTTGCGGACTTCAACTACAAGATGATTCATGTCCCCGGCTCCCTCCTCGCCGGTCTGGATGCTTTATCGTGTTGTCCGGACTTCCTCGCCCATGCGCCAGACAACACCCAGACGGTCCTCCCCCCAGACTCCATCTTTGTCCGCCTCATTGACTCTGCCCTCCGCGATCACATTAAAACCATGTCGAAGGACGACCCCTTGTATTTACAAACCCTTCAGGTCTTCGACGGCTCCATACCCCCTGCCTTCCGCTCCCACCTCAGCGACTGGCAACTCCACGAAGGCGTCCTGATGTATCAGGGTCGTGTTTACATTCCCCCCGTCGCCGGACTGCGTAAGTCTATCCTCCAGCGCTGTCATGACCATGTGTCCGCTGGTCACCCAGGGTTTCTGAAGACTCGGCAGCTTGTTGCGAGCGAGTTCTGGTGGCCTGGTTTGGCCCAGTATGTTCACAAGTATGTCAAGGGCTGTGCCCTGTGCCAACAGCACAAAGTTAACACCCACCCCATGACCCCTCCGCTCACCCCTAACAAGTCCACCGCCACACGCCCCTTCCAGCAGATCTCCTGTGACATGATCACAGATCTCCCCGAGTCCAACGGTTTCACGGCTGTTATAGTCTGGGCCGACTATGCGTCTTCGAAGGGGGCTATTTTCTGCCCCACCACCAAAACGGCCACTGCGGAAGACGTTGCCACGCTTTATTTCAAAAAGGTCTACCCCAGATTCGGTCTCTACAAGAAGATCATCTCGGATCAAGGCCCCCAATTTGCCTCGCGCTTCGCAAAAGAACTTGGTAGGATTCTCGGATGTTCCCTTGTGCTCTCCACTGCATATCACCCCCAGACTGATGGGGGAACGGAGCGGATCAATCAGGAACTCGAGACTTACCTATGGATCTTTGCGGGGAACAACCCCACCACGTGGGCTGATCGGCTGACCCATGCCGAATTCGCCCACAATCACTGCCCTCATTCCGTCACCGGTAAATCCCTGTTTTACCTAATGATGGGATATGAACCTATTCCGGTCCCCCCTGTCCTCCCACTCACAGATCTCCCCACTGTGGAAGATCATATCAAGGAGCTCACCGCCGCCCGCCAAGAAGCCCTCGCTGCGCATGAGTTAGCTAGGCAAGTCATGGCTTCTCGGAACAAAAAGAATTTCACTCCATTCGAGAAAGGAGATCAGGTCTGGCTCGAAGCCAGAAATTTGAAATGCAACCTAACTCACCCAAAGTTCGCCCTGAAATGCGAAGGACCCTTTACCATTACGAAGGTACTGTCCCCGATCACGTACCAACTCCGCCTTCCCAAGACGTGGAAAATACATCCGGTCTTCCATGCATCACTCCTCACTCCGTACAAGGAGAACTCCGTTCACGGTCCTAACTTCCCATCACCCCTGCCCGATCTTATCGATGGAGAAGAACAGTATGAAATTGAAAAGATTGTATGACACTGGGGTTCCACTGTCAACCGACAGTTCCTTGTCCACTGGCACGGTTTCACCGCCTCTGACGACACCTGGCTCCCAGAACGGGAGTTCAAACATGCCCAAGCAATCCTCCGAAGCTATAAGAAGCTTCACCCCAAGGTCTTCCCTCCTTAGAACTCTACGCGCTGGTCTCTACGTGAGAATCACCAACCGAGCTCTAACACACAACCTGTACCTTGTAACATGTCTTACTCCCTGTCTACCGAATCTTCCCTTACTGAGTCATCCCTTACGTTCACCAACTCCGCTCTTCCCTCCCTCGAGGGAGTCGATGATGCATCCCCCCTAGCCCAGGAACTCTCCGTTCCCACTGTTCATCCTCCCATGGTCCTTGCCGACGATACCACCAGCAACACTGCCACCCCCGGGTGGAACACCGCACTGCTCCCCTGGCCCTCTGTCCTTGAACAAGAAGAGAAACCCAAAACCATCCTCTCCGTCAATGTACCCCGCTTCGCTTATACACTCTGGTCCGACCCGCTGTCATGCGAGTCGGGATGTCTCCTCCAAACTCGTCTCCGTGACTCCCGCCTTGCAGCCACTATGCAAGCGCATTTAGATGTAGACTCCCCCCTAGAATCTTTATACCTAGCATTTTTACAGGTCTCACGTCTCGACCCCATCGCCTTGTTTACCTCCGCAAATGCCCAGTCCAAGTTTTTCTCCACCCAGTTATGCCTAGTAGCCCGCCGTATCCGCTTGTACCTTTTATCGGCCATGCACCAGCTTGACATGCTGGACTTCGTCGCTGACATAGAACATTACTTGCAGGACCTCGCCAGGGCTGGTCTCCCTCTCCCCCCCGTTCACCCCGCACTCCCCGTCGATGCCATTCTAGTCCCCTCACCAGCGGAGCCTCTCGCTCCGACACCGTCTGCGTCGTCATCCCCGCTGTCACCCAGCGAGATTAACCTTATCGACCGGCTCGAACGGGTTCACCTTATGAACGAAGGTGAGATTAGCCTCAGCCCCGATCATCCCTTGTACAACGCCTCCTGCTTTCATTGTCACCGTCTTGGACACTGGCACATTGACTGCCCCGAGTATAAGTGTCCATTCTGTCTTCGCATGCGCCCAGGACACATTCAGAACCAGTGTCCACTCCATCGTCGTCCCCGCCCAGCCACCCCATCCTCATCATCTCAATCATCTAGCTCTTCCCGCTCGTCGCGCCGGTCGCACCATCCACGACCTCACCTGCTTGTGTCCCGCATCCAGGACGAGCCGGAACCTGATTTTACAGATGACGTGTGAGACAACACAGCTTATGCCAACATCACCGGATCCCCTAACGGGGGCTACATCGACTTATGAAACTCCTCAAGTGGTATTGCGGAGCGTAAGAGGGGGGTAATGTTACGATTTGACCTGGCCCCGTTTATTTTCTTTCTTTTACTTAGCTTAGTCTCGATGGATCGCTATCCATCTTGTCTGGCGCTACCCAGACTACTCCCATATGGCACGTAGGTCGATACTCCCACAGACCGCATCTCTTCTTCATTTCCAACTAATGACCCCACTGTCATTGTCGCTTCGGGCCGTTCCGGCCACTTCTTCATTTCATGATAATCTTTGATCGACAGCTGCTTCTGACCAACATTGATCGACAGATCCGCAGCGGATGTGACTCATTTCGACTCCTCCCGAGTCTTTACGATTCCCCGAGTCACATCTCTTTTCATCCCTCATTTACCCGCCCCTTCTATGGGCTTCCATGACATTCTATGGCTCGCATATATAAACCGTAGTTTCTACACTTGTATTCCCTAAGCTAGAGCTACTCAATCTACTCCTTGAGATAACTCCTACACTCGATCTCCCAAGACCAGGATAAGACTCGTCCTCTTCGGACTCATTGTATCCTTCGACGCTGAGCGTGCTCTCTGTGAGCAGATACCTCGCCCGAAGGTTCTTAGTCGTACCATAGCGTTAAGAACACTGGTACTCCCTTAGTCCTAGAACTCCCCTTGAGTCTACGCTCGACCCTACCCGGGCCAAGTGTAACACTGTCAACGCTCTCTCTAACACGCTCCACTCGCACTACACACATCGCAGCTATCGTATGACTGACAAAAATGTCAGTCCTTCCTTTCTTGGCTACACTTACTGACAGGCACACAGGGATCTTCCATGCAAGACCCATTTCGGCGCAGTCTCGGACACGCCATACAATGGTTTGATATTCTTCAGGTCGAACTTGAACGTCGTCTGGACACCGTCGTGTCAGACTGTCATCAGCGAATCGGCAACCATCTGTCAATACCGGCATGCTCATCTGAATATGAATCAAACCACACCCTCCTCGAATCTGATGCAGGTGGATCTCGATGTCATGACACCCAACCACCTCAAAAACCCTGTAGCTCCACAGGCGAGCACTGCATTCATGATACGGACAATCCTGCTACGTCCCATAGTGATCTCGTCTCGGGCATACGTCATTCCGCTCCACTTCGACCCCCCTTGGCATGTGACAATGTTCTCATTCAGCGCTGTCCCGCCTGCTTCGGAGGAAATACATTCGGCCGAACCCTCATCAACGGTGCCAACATCCATGTAGCGATGGATGGCAACTTTCACCACCGACACCGCCGTTCGGTGGGTGACTCGCCAGTCTTCTACACTCCATGTTTTTTTCTCCCCAAGGCACAGGTTGACGCGGTAGGCAAATGAATCGAGCAAGTGTGCAAGCGCCCATGCCCCATTCCTCTTCAAGAAGTACAAGTACCTGACGAAGCAGTCGATCATTGCGAAACGTCTCACGAAGCAGTGGACGGTAAGAAGCAAAAGTCATCCATGGATAGTTACGATGACACCGGCATTATGGCACTCATATGTTGCCATGACATCCCGCTCTTCTTTGCCAATATTGACTCACCAGGCGAACAGCAAAAGTATTCAATTGCACTAATCGAACATCTCTTCTCACTCCTACCACTGCAAGCGACGGTGGTTGTATTGTATGACATAGGCTGTGTTGTTGAACGTTCAATCACCAAGGTATGTCTCTAGTGCTATGTAATCACGACAAATGGCACACTGGTCTTGTTCAGCATGACATACTCAGCCCTAGTATCACCTCTCGTCTGCGTTTTGCCACCACCACGATGCATGCATATGGCCACGAGTGGGCTTGCCAGCTTGTGTACAATCCCCGTCTCATTCAAGGGCTTGGCTTGACAGACGGTGAGGGGACCGAAAGATTATGGTCACAATTCATCAAGTTGATCGGCATTGAGTGATCTTCGGCCATGAGTTACCATGCCAACGTCATATCCCACATACTGAAGAAGCCCAGCAGCAGCGTTGAATGTGGCTAATCGACAGGCAAGCCATGGCGGTTGCCATGGAGATGTTGCGAGATCTAGGAGGGTGGCTGAAGTGACGTCTGAAGAAAGGTGTAAGGGAGCAAGGAGAAAGTGCGCAGGAAGTACTCAATAGCAGCCCGGTCGCTGTAGGCGACCTCCGCAAACAATGGGCAGACCAACGGGTGGCCCAGTTGTCCATCTGCACACGTGAGTTATTTATGTCAGATAGACAGGTTACTCACCACCAGGACCACAACAACAAAACTCAGATGCACCCGTGAGACTCAAGAAAGAACTTGATACGGTACTACTGTTACAAGCAGAGCTAGATGCCTCTGAGTGCACTCTACAGACTGCCCGTGCGGCCATTGTGAAAGATCAAAATGGTGCCCTCGCCCTCGATGCGCTGGACAGCATGGAACACACACACAATCGTCTTCTCGAAAAGGTAGAATCCTTGTACTCATCACTGAATGTACAAGAGCAGTTTCCAGAATTGGACAGTGTCAATTTGGACTTCATGAAGATCCTCCTGATGGCACGCAACCTCAAAATTAACATCCGCAAAAGGGCGATAGGAAGTTTTTTTGAATGGGATAAACTGGACCGTGTGGTAGGCGGCAAAGATAAGGCGCTTGGTTTGTGCCCCATTCATTTCAGTCGATTGACATGAAGGGAAATGACTCTACAGGCACGAAACTCCACCAACAGACATGGAAGGCAATCGCAAAGCGCCAGCCAGCGCTCATGTCAGCCATACGTAAATTCAACAAGTACTGTGAGCAACTGGAACAATTGTACAACCCTGAGTATGCTATACCGTTACCCACCCCACTTCCAACCAAGCTTGCCGAGCTGCGCAGTGATCAGACATTGTTGCAGGACATTTGGATACAACCGGCTGAAGGACAAATTCTGCAATGGCTGGAAGACCGTGATGTCTGTGACGGCATCAGAGCCCTCCTGAAGCGTGAACGGTGTCAGGAAGAGCAGGTCTGATTAGGCATTGAAGCAGACAACATGTGCCGCTGGTTCAGCAGAGAACTGGCGGCACTCGAGCTGACCATGCGACTCCCTGAGTGTTGGTATCATATTGATCTCCGGGCATATCGCTGACTTCCATACAGATTCTCAATTCAGTTTTCTTTTACATGAATGCCATGAGGACCTGCTGCAGTTGCAGGTCCACTGGTCCACTCCCCTGGTGTCAGCGATCTGCTACAATGCGCGTGCTCACAAGGCCTGTCAGGTGGCAGACAAGCTTGCAGGACTGAGCATCCCGTCGAACACTACGTTAAACTGGCTGCAACCCGTCGTGTGCAGCATTCCCCCTGCTACTGACCCCGAGGAAGACCTGGACCTCCATGCAACCAGCTCGAGTGAAGACCACGAAGACCTTGACATACCTCCCAAACAAGTTATACTAGCAGACATGCTCAACGAGAGTGACCCCGACGACAACGAACCTGAGGACCACCCACTGGCCATACAATTCCTTTGGGAAATTCCAGAGGTAAGCCTTCTTTCACCCATGCGAATGTCTTGCCCAATTACTCTATTATTAGACACTTGTCAGAGACTTCTTCGAATTCCCCCCCAAACCCTCTACCATAACCAGCCAGATTGCACCGCGTGGATGCCCACCCACTGAAGGCTTCCCAACAATTTCATTCGAAGCCAAGGACATTCACATGCTAGCTTCCCCTGAAGCATGACTCAATGATGTATGTGTCAATGGCTGCGCAGCCCTCATATACACTGAGAATTTCGATCGCGATTCGCCCCAAGTCGCTGTCTTCTCCACCCATGACCTCCCCCGCATTCGCTATAATGCCACTGACGAGGACCTGTGGCGTCATACATTCAGAACGGAGTTCTGGCTCAAGTCCGTCTGGATCCTTCCCATCCACCGGCCGTCCTCTTGGGGACACTGGGTCGTATGTAGCATCCATTTCGACACTCACCGACTTCTGTTGTTCGACAGCCTCGGTGAGCAGCTCCCATGGCAAAAGGATATACCGGTAGGCCCACCAGATCCATCCTGTGACTCCCAGCTCAACACATGCCTTACAGGACATAATCAGACTGATTACGTGGCTCTCAAACATCGTGCGCACACACAAAGGTCTTCCCCATGTCACCGATGGTCAATGGCAAGCTGTCCCTGTTACTGTGAGTCCTCGACAGTGGAGACGGAGTGCACAACACTGAACAGCTCCACCAGACAGTCCCACTGCAGACCAATGCTGTCGACTGTGGCATGTGGGTTCTTGCACAGATTGCAGCCATAATCCGCAGGCGAGACCTAACCGGACTTCGAGAAGAAGACATGCACGCATTCCAAGAACATCTCCTTTCCCTTGTACTTAGCCTGCTGGTTGTACTATAGATTACTCATTGCATTACGAAATACACACTCTGCGCCACACTGCCACCTTTGTGCACCTCCTTAGATTTCAACCCACGGTCTTCCTCGTACCACCGAGATCGAGTGGAGTGCTGCGTAACAAGGACACCCAGCACGCAAGTAAGAAATCACACCCCTCCTAGCATTGCTGTGTATGAGTGGAGCGATGCGCGTCCGAGTCCACAGGTCACCAGACACCCCTAATCCTAATGTGGAGGGCTGGAGTTGATGACCGCCACGTCAGGTACTTACCTGAGATGATTCAGTCCAAAACGTGTGCGGATGGTTCCCCAGCGGAGCAATGCAGAGGCAGGGCAAATGTGTACGTTTGCTTGAAATGGCAAACGCCCAAATTATGTTAGCCTGAGCTTGGCAGCTGGATTTGGAGCAAGGCAGCAGCAGGTGGGATGCTGCTCTAATGCACGCATGCAGATACCCCACATGTTGTGCATGATTCCTCCAGAACACACATGAGTATAAAATCCCTGGCTAAAGTGCGTCTGTCAGCCAGTGCAACCTCCAATATGCCTGATTCCTCCCCTCTGTGGCTAGTTATGAACAAAGAGCCAGTGACACAGATATATGTATACTCAGGCAGCTGGTGAGTCCTGACTCATCATGAATTACATCACCGTACTACTGATCATTACATCCCGTCCAAACCGCTACACCAGTCCTGCCATTCAATGTGGGCGCGCGTCCCCTCCCCTATCCATTGCTATCCAATATCTCACCAAGGCCAAAGTGCACGCTCTCATCCAAGTTGTGCAGCCCGTTCTTGACTCCCTTTCCTCCACCCCGTCCCCTACTGAGCTGCTCACCGCGTTTGGCAGTGCAGATGCCGTGCGGAGCTTCTTTTCAGGCACCGCTACTGAATTCTACGCTGTAGTTGTTGGCTCTCCCCCAGGTATCCATTGCACAAGGTGAGCCACCCTTTCCCCCACACACATGGCAGGTGAGCAATCTGCTTGCAAAGAGAGCACGGTGAGCTCCGAGCGTACCTTCAAGTACAAGTGCAGCAAAAAAACAAGTACGTTTTGGGAGGCCCTCGCGTTCATGATTGTCAAGGGCATAGAGGATCACATGCCCCCCTCGACGACTTTGATTGAGCCAATGCCAGCAGGTACATACTACACGATGTCCACATTATGCGATCTCATGTAATCTACAGGCCCATCCACAGCCAGTGAAATGGACTTGTTGGAGCATACCGTGCAAGACCATCTCCACATCAGTGATCTTCCAACCCCAGTTGCACCTGCCACCTGCTCCATCGGGGGAATAAGCAGAGGCAAGTTGATGCCGTCTGTTGCATGTCCAAGCTGACTCTATGTACCTAAAACGTACATCTGCACAGATGTATCCCTGGCACCACAGCGGCTTCAGCCAGCAGAGGATGCACGAACACAGTCGGCACCGACACCATTTGTATACGTGCACATTCGCACCTTGCGAGGAGTTATAGAGAGTCGCTACTACGCCATGCTCGGAGAAAATCACACCTGCAGCTTGGGTCCCCGTGCGGTGCAGTACCTTGTCGCACATGGATACACTGCCGATGCTATTGAGACGATCATTCGCACAAGGGCCACGGCAACTACGGGCTGTCAGTTTGCACTGCAGCTGGCACTGCAAGGCATGGCGTTCGAGGAAGCCACATATTTGTATGGACTAATTGAATGAACTCATTTGGTAGTACGTAGTCACCACAATTTTACATTTTCACCTCTATTTGAGTGGCGAGCCTGCTCCATCCTAGGAGCGCCTCGGAGTCAGATGAGGCCGACCTCAGATCCGTCGACATCGCGACTGTCAATCCTTTCCAGAACCATCGCAAAAGTTTGCCTTAGTCACATTGTGATATTGCGTCGTGTCACAGGTCCGCCACAGTGGCACAGCAACATGACATCCTTAGACGCTAGGTCGAAGTGGGCCACCGGGATGTCAGTCCCTTTCTCTTCGGAGCACTCTGGCTGACCACTTCTTTCTAAATAGATGCTGGCTATCGAGGATAAATGGTAGGTCATAGCGGACTCTGCCAGGTAACCGCGGACTCTACCCTGTGGAATCTCTTGCACTGTGGGTTGATCACCTGCGCCATCCCTCACACCCTCACTCACACTGGTCTTCCAGATGAACTCCTGTCACCAGGATTCCCCTGACGTTCCTGTGAACGAGCAGCTTGGGGGCGGCAAAAGACTTCCATCGCCACCTCCTGTGAGGACACCCACCCGGTTGCACTCCAAGGTCAAGGTGACGGAACGCGACTCGGGTCTGGTATACAAAGCCAGTACACGGCGCAGCCATTTGATCGAAGAGCCGATCAATATGCTTGTGACCGATGAGCTGCCCATCATGACGACTACCCCGCCCAAAGAGTCGATGCCCGACCGCTGCACGAGTATCCTTTTTGAGGGGGTGCCTAGTCAGTCACCTTTTTTGACGTGCAAGCCGAACGCTATAGGTGCATGGCCATCATTAGCATTGTGGTTGGTATGCTCACGAATCACTGGTCGTGAGCAGACCCCCCACCTATCCAGATGACGACAGATGCGTCATATGCTTGTGAGGCCAGCGCATCTACCTCCGCGTCTGTCCCTAATGCCGGTGAACCGCATCCTCTTGCGTCCTCTGAAATGGTGCAGAATGGGGCGCGTACTCCTCCGACTACAAAGCCTCATGCAGTATCTATTCAGTCACGAGTATCATCTCCAGGGCCTAGCAGTAAGTTATTCATTCACAACTTCTTCTGTGCACGGTGTGACGCGTTGTGGCAGAACCTCCTCCCCAACTCTTGGATCTCAAAGAAACTCTGGCCGATGTCATGGCACAGAGACATGCGGGAGAGGTACCGATTCCTAAAGCTGCCAACTCAGAGGCTCCTCCACACCCTGACGACGGGTCGCTAGACCTTACACCTCAGGCTGCACCACCGCCTCTTGGGGCACACTCGCCTGGACTCGTTTTCCCTGCTGATGACTGGGATGAGATGGGTTTGGAGATCCCTGAGCGACCAGAGACGCCCACACCTCGTAGCCGGACACAGAAGCAATCAGACACAATGGACGTCCAACTGCCGGCAGAGACAACAGAAGCGGAGAAGACTGCAGTCCTCGGGAGAACCCCTGCTCGCATGGCTGCCATTCTTGAGGAGGCATTCCAGGGTATCAACACAGAGTTAAGCAATATCGCAAGTCGTGTTGGGCTCCCTTTCCAGCAGGTTGTCAATCACTTCACCCGGCAGTTCTCGCGGAGCTGCACAATGAACTACTGGAATACATACCAGAAGTTCCATGTGGCCCACAAGGATGATGAGATCGCCAGGCTAGGCAACTTGGATTTGACATCTTTAACTCCCGGTATGGTCCACATCCTCAGGTCACGCTAAAAGTTTTGACATTGTCCATTTAGCCCAAATGATGAAAAGATGCTATGAGCTTTTCTGTTGAGAATATCCCGATACATGGCAGAAGATACTGGACACCTTCGACAAGATGGCTGCAGCAAATGACGTCGGCAAGACCGTCGGCCACAGACAGGCGCTGTTCTTCTGACTTGCAAACCATCATTGTCATGCAGTATGTGGTGCCTGCTGGGAAGCACTTCAGACACCCTAACTGACACAGCTGAGTAGCTTGCAGGCATAGCGAAGGCACATTCTTTCGAGACAGCAATGATCATCGCTGGGGGCATTGTGAATCAAGATGCTTCGCTGGGAATGGTTTATGCCACAGCCAGAGCTGAAAATGTGAGTTGCGCCGCTTGATTGGTCCTTTGTTCTTACTCTGATGGTGCCTGGGATCGGCAGTTTTTCCTCGAACACTGTCGTGCCAATAATAATGAGATTCTCACGCATTTCAAGTCTCATATCTAGTATGTCTCTCGATATGGCAAGCATGGTTGTATCTAAGTTTGTTTTCAGCAACAATCGGTCCCTGGCCAATGTTGCGCTGGCCTTTGATGGTCCCCCCCCAGAAGGTTCGAAGGTGACCAACGAGGTTAACAGTGGTGACGAACCTGAGATCATCGAGACTGGAGAGATGGAAGACCACGCGCGTGTGCGGAGCACATTTGTACAGGCTTTAAGTAAGTCGTTTGTATTCAGTTCATTTGCCAGTCGACTGAGCATTCCCTTGCCTGCCCGTATACTAGCCAAGATGGGGTGTCAGTGGGCTGCTTGCAAACTGTTCCCTTGGAAGGGTTTACCGAACAAGCTCGCCAATAGTGGCATCGTTTGCCACAATTTCCCTGACTCAGTACCTTTCCCTGGTGAGGATCGTCACAAATCGAAGGCAGGTTCCAAGGATATTTCAGATCTCTCCCTGGCAGAGTGCTTGATTATCATCGCCGCATTCGCCCATCCATTGGATGGTCTGTACTTCGAGCACAAGCCTAAATCTATTGGTACGTTCTCTTATCTAGTATTTCGCAACTAAGTCTTCCTGACACCAGCACAGCAGACCTGTGGGCCCATCGGTTGCCCATTATCATCGGTGCCGCCCCTGAGGCTGAGTCACCTTATGCACTCGGCAAGAGGATGTTCGCCGATGGAAGAATAGACCGAAATGGTCTGCCACGCAAGGTTAATCATGCCGCCACCTGGGTCAAGAAAAAGAAAAAATTTGCAGTGCTTCCTCGTGAGACCATCATGATCACCGACTCCAATGACAGCCTGCAGATCAAGGCCAGGAAGAAGGTCATTGGTCCAATGACAATGGACGGGGTTTGGTCCGATGATGACAAGGTTACAGAGTTGCATGTGCCTCCTGCTGAGAAGAGAATCTTACCTTTACACATGCATCGTGCGCCAAAAGACCTGCAACAGTCGGGTGTGGCTGGAGAGCAGTCAGAGGTCAAGGTGCAGGACGGTGTTAGTTCACCTTCAGGTTCTGAGTTTCAACCCGACGATGGTGAGAGCATGCAAAAAGATCAATCAGAAGAGGAGCCCAAGGACCTGTCAGCATCTAAGGACTCACTGAAGGATATGCCGTTGTCGCATAAGTGGAAGGCCAAGGGCGATGTGTCTTCCTGCCCTCTGAAGAAATGCGCCGTTGTCGATGTCCCCCGCCGTGCTCCTCCATTTGGATCCAAGGGCAAAGGGAAAGCACCAGTCCATGCTGTGAAAATAGAACGAGATGGACCCTTGCACAATTCGTCAGATGAGGAGGTAAGCATTGATCGTTTGGCTAGTCTTCTGAATCGCTGACCTGTGTGCATCTAGAGTACTTTGGCAAAGTATGTGCCACGTGAGGCTCCTTTAGCAGAAGCCTCGAAGGTCAGCATGGGTCCCATTTTGGCAACCACTGCTCCCATCAACCACGAATGCCCAAAACCCCAGTTGGTCACTAAGAAGCGCATTGGGGACGTGCAAGACGACGACGAGGCATTCCATCTGCGCATGCGTTCCGTGGCAATTCTTCTGACGAGCACAGGTATAGCTTCTGATTTGCCTCCGTCGAACAAGGAGGCGCAAGTTGCCTCGATCGCGGCGCCAATCCCCCTCCCTCAGACGTCAGGTGCTCCCGCAGCTCCAGCTGGCCCTCTGCTGCTGGGTACACAAGTTCAAGAGCCTGTGACTGTGGGCCAAGCTGTAAAAACTAGCAGCGATATGTCTGCACTTGGTGGAACAGAGGTCAACGAACCTGCACGGGCTGCCCCTACTGCTCTTGCTCCACAGCAGGTCGAAAATCACCCAGGACAGGTTGGCGGTGGGCGCAACGTGTCTCTCTTGTACTCAGGTGAGATGGAGGTATTGTCTGTTGGGGCTTCAGCCCATGCTACCGAGATGGGTGGAGAGATGGTGCAAGGTAAGGCGCTTGATGGTCACACAGGTCATAGCTCCAGTCAGGATGATGCTGGTGTGTCCTCACGTGGACGTATGCCATTGCCGCCTTGGTTTGCTCCACAAGGACCCGGTCCTCAGTTCCAGGGTTATCCAGGCCCCCCCTTCTTGGGCCCATTTGGCCCATGGGAATTGTTCCCCGGTATGGATAACCCTTTCCCTGCCAGTGAAGGTCAGCCTCAGCCTGGAGAACAAGAAGCGTTGCCGTTGGAGTTGGCTACCTTGTACTTCCATGCGTTGGCGAATGGTTTTCCAGGCACGAACGTGGCGGGATCTTCTGGGGCGGCGGATACTGCTCAGGACCATTCTTCAGGCAGCAGTGCGAAGTAGTTGGGGGGGAGGATGCATGGCTTGCCTGCTCATCATGTAAATGGGTTGTTCTTTGTCTGCTATCGTTCTTGGTCTGCTGTTTTGATGACAATGTGTCTGAAGTCGTAGTGTTCAATTGATTTTCTGAGTCCATGTCACACACACCATGTTTGAGATAAACTACTATGCACGAGAGCAAGGGTGAGCGTGCTGGCATGTTCGCGAGTGATTCTATATTCCGCTTATGCTTCGATGCGGCGACAACAGGAGCATATGACATTTTTAGAAACATTACCTGTAGTACTCCACGTTTTCAGCGTGCTAATGGCCACAGCATGATTCCCCTCTGTTCGCCAACTCATTCGAAGTCATTTCTTCATGTTTTCTTCATTCTAGGTTATATTTCCTGCCAAAAAGTCATCACTGGACTCAATTTCGCCGCTGCTGCTTTGACCGTCATACATTCTCAGTGGAACGAGAATGTACAGTGGTCAATCCAGGACCACAATGGGACGAGATGTGGAGGGCAAGGGTAACGATACGCAAGCAAAGGGGAGAGCTTAGGAGAGATGTCGTCACCGCAGAGTCGACCACGGCACACGCAACGGTCGCTGTATGGTTGCAGGATAGACTAGGAAGTGCAGGAGATGCAACAGAATTAAGTGGATGGTTGGGAAGATGGTTGGCAGATGGTCACTGGATGGTCGCAGGATAGCTATCGGAGGTGCGAGAGATGCGCGAGAGTCTGCCGCGGATGGTCGACGGATGCTTGGTATTGCGTTTTCGGAAGTTAGTGGGGATCTGCGGGGTTGGATTGACCTCAAAGGTTATATATGGCATGCCACGGATGCCCCCCTCATGGTCGTGGGAATCTTCCAAAACTGGGGCCAAGGGTGAAAATGTGAGTGTAGAATACCGAGCTAATAATCAGGAGCCACTGTTGGGGTTCATCGGATCGTTGCCTGAGGCAGGGCTCTCACTGACACACGCGGTTTTCTCTGTTTTTTCTTTTCTGCTCCTGCTCCTTGTCGTGTTCTACTCACCTCTTTGATATACTTATGTGGATCTTTGTACGTCCGAGTCGGCCGTCATCGTCATACACTGCCAATATTCGCTCCTCTCGCGCTTCATGGTGCCGTGGCTCCATCTGCCGAATCTCGCTTA
>JBBPSV010000362.1:0-20093 GCA_038093795.1 Retiboletus fuscus
TATCTCTCGTGCAAGCCTGTGAGGATCAGCATCGCGTATGATTGCATGCCGCCTCATCTGCTGATGGAGAACTTGGCAGTGCGGCTGGAACCGCTGGGTCGGTGTGGATTGCAGGTGGACTGGGAGGCGTATAGATATGACCTCGAATTTTTGTATTGTTGATTGCTACTACTACTAATGAATGTCGTATGGTGAACACTGAATGGCATCATACGGTGTACAAGAACGCCCCGACGAAGCAGAGGAATGCGGGTATGTACGTCCGTCCGTCATCAGCGTGTTCACGGTACGTATCTTGAACCAGAGCTGGAGTTCGTCCCTCGACTCCGTAGGATCATGCACCAGGCGTTTAATGCACTGGGTAATCTGTCGCACATCAGCGCAAATGCGAGGTGTGCGAGGGCGAAGCAGGTGCCGTACGTGTGCAACGTGCGCGCGAAGCCGAGGTGACATCGAGGATGAGTCTGAATCGGCGATTGAACCATGCGGAGAGGTGCTTAGGCAGCGGGTACAGTGCGAGCTAGGGCAGGAGCGACTGGTATCCGGTGAGTACGAGGGCGAGGGAGGTAGTGGTCCAAGGAGGGGATAGGGACGAGGCGGGCGGGCAGAGAGACATGGAGGTACCCGACACACGAAATCGTAGGTGATCGATGATCTCTCAGAGATGCCCCGCGGCGCACGTTCCACGTCACCGCTGAATTGAAATTAGCCTGCGCCGCAGAGCACACCGTCCATGGTCGACCCATCAGCAGCTATACTACATAAATCCAGTATCGCTGCGCGCAAATTCTAGCAAGTCATGGTATGCCCGTCGACACGGTCGTTTACGGATTACGACACACAAGGTCTAGTTTGTTACCCTCCCTCGTCTTGACACATATGTTTTCTCATTAAAACGCAGGAATACCATGCAATGGCAAAGAAGGCAGGAAATACTTCGGTCCATTTTTCGTGAGCGAGTTTGACGATGCGAATTCTCCAGACGGCCCCCGCCTCCAAGGACGAGATTGCATCTGATGACCACGTAAAACAGATTGAGGAACTCGAGAAGAAAGCGCGGCCAAGCACTGACTTTGGTTCGTCCATCCATCACCTATTCATGACGTCTGCTCATCCAGCGGTGATCGTCACAGAAATCATGAAGCAAGCGGCACAAAATGCAGGGGGGATATAATCGTCTTGCGGCAAGGTACAACAAAGCGACCTGCTAGACGTCGAACGAAAAGTCCGATTATGTGGCGTTTCGCAAAAGGCACACGCCTGTTCTCTGATGGTCGTTGGTTTCGTTGATCTTGGAACCTAAGTTGTACTGTGTATCGTATCTTTTTTTGTGATCGACGTTGTAGTATCGTCTGTCACCGAGTCATGTTAAATAATGAATTGATGGACATTGAATGGTTCCACAAACGTAGACGAACGACTTGTGGATCCAAGGGCAATATCATGATCATGATGGATCGGATAGAGGGAAGCTGAGTCTCGTCGTCGTCGAGGGTGTCATTTCGGGAAGTTCTCCTGGTACCCAGGTTGCATCGATCGTGGAGATGGGCCAGCTCGTGACATTGCATGATTACATACTCACAGATTGATGGGGGAAAATCGGTGTGCTTGTGGCACTAGTCTGGTCACCAGACTATTGTGGCACCCCGACGCCATGTTCAGACACGGAGAGATTCCCTCTTTGGGCCAAGTGCAAGCGCCCAGAGATAAGCCTGGGTGTGTGAACCGATGCATGATGATAAAGAGACACGTGTATAACAGCGGCGTAGTACGAGTAGACGACTGCTCATTCTTCTTTCCATCGCTCTTATACCTCGCCGAGTAGAATGGATCGATGGTCAAGGAATGGTGAGTAGGTGAGCGGGACAAACGAAGGGACGGCACTAACGGGAACCAAGAGTTGAGTAAAGGCCGTCCTTCCACTAGTAGCGTTCGCCAAGAGGAAGCAAAACCCATCGAAATCGATGGTCGAGGCGGGATATCGTCAGTCGCATTTTTTGTTGATGGAAAGCACATCGTGGGTGGCGGTTACGAAGAGAAGATACGACGTTGGCGAATAGAAGATGGCAAGGAGGTGGGGACGCCAATGAAAGCGGGGAGCGAAGTCAACAACATCACAGCGACACTAGACGGAAAGTGGATCGTGAGCGGGACAAGCAGTGGCCAGGTGACTGTATGGAATGCAGACAGCCACGAGAAAGTGATCCAGTTCCAAGCACACGTCGCTCTGTGGCGTCGAGTGTGGGCAGTTGATGTCTCGCCGGATGGGACGAGAATCGCAAGCGGATCAAGTGACGGGACTGTACGTGTCTGGTCTCTCTCGACTGGTCATCGACTGCTCAGCCCGCTGAAACACGACTGGAATGTGGCTGCTGTCAAATTCTCGCCCGATGGACGACTCATCGCCACTGCCACGTGGCGCTGCGACTCTGTTCGGATCTACGACAGTCAGGACGGTCGCCTCCTCGTTGACTTTCCAATCCAAGTTAACTCGGAATACAACCAATCCCTCGCCTGGACGAGCGATGGTAACCAACTCTTCACCTTGGCTCGCGACAGAAACATATACTGCCTCGACGTGTCCGCCGGGAAAACGCTCTCGAAATGGCCCGTTGACAGTAACGAGGATCCCGCGTGCATCGCCCTTGCACGCAATGGTACATTCATCGCAGCGTCCGGTGGCTCCTCTGTCTCATTCTGGGACGCTACGACGCACAACAAAATCGGGTCTGTCATCGAGCATGCAGCCACTGTCGCCTCCATGGTCGTCTCGGTAAATCACGACATCGTGATTGCTGGAGGTTGGACAATCACCATTCGAAGTCTCTATGACATCCTCCCCTCTCCCTATTTCGACAATGTAAGCGTACTTGCATCAAAAATCCACGTGATATGGCCGACTAATCACAAGCTGCTTTCTCCACCTGTCAACAGCAAGCATCGCGCACGAGCTTCGAAAAAACTCATGTCGAGGAGAGTTCAAGTGCGCTCATTTTTTTCTCTACTACGCGTTTGAGTGACGTTCACGTCTACTAGGCAACGAAATCACGCGTCTCCAGAAAACCCTTCGAGAACATGGTCACGAACTTGCTACATGCCAACGAACAGCCACAGAGGAAAAGGATAGTTTCAATGAAACCATCAACTCCCTTCGTGCACTGGCCGAGCGTTCAAGTACGTCTGTCGTTGCCTTGACTCCAACTTCAACTGATGCTTATGTCCATTAGATAGTAAAATCGAGCTTCTCGAGACAACTGTCCACGACCTCCGCCACGAACTCGCCACGTCCCAATGCACAGCCAGTCAGAAGGAAGATAGTCTCAACAAAACCATCGAATCTCTTGAAGAGACGGTGCAGCAGCTCCGCAGCCAGCTCACCGAATCCCAACAAAAGTTCGAGGAGAGGGATAACCTCCTTTATGTGCACGAGCAGAAACATCGTTGCGAAGCCCTGTATGCCGCGGGCAGCACATTCGATGCTGCCTTATCTCTTGCCGACATCACCAATACCATGAGCGAGGACGTAAAAGCCAACAAGTTACTCATGGACTGGCTTACTGGTGAGCTTCTCTGTCGTGTATAAACAAAGTGAAATGAATTCCTACCATCAGAATTCACGAACCGATGTTCATCCGGGCTGGAAAAAATTGGTGACGATGCACTGAACGTCGAAAACCACGACGAAGCACTTGCGGCTTACTCTACCATCTTGTCCCTTGGTTCATCCACCCCAAACAACGTACTCGTCAAGTGGGCAAGCACGATGGTCATTCGTAGTCCGGCGGAGAAAGTTTTGCACGACACGATCAAGGTACGCTTCACGTGATACTCTAGATCTCGACATTGACTTTCATTGCGGTTTAGTTCAAGCTTCCAAGGTTGATGATCTACCAGGCGATTTGTGACGTTCTCGAACAGGACGGTCGTATCACGGAAGCAATCGCGTGTTTCAGACAGATGCAGAGTGAGTTAGCAAAGGACATGAGCATGCGCAACGAGCGATCGCAGTGGGAACTTAGTGAGTGGTCGCACGTATGACGCAACCAAAGATCGTCTGATTGTCCCCTGCAGATTTTCAACGGCGATGCGCAGAGAAGCTGGAGAAGTTTGCTGATGTCGCAATGGAAACTCAGAACTACGATAAAGCTGCTGAACACTTGTCGACTATAATATCACTCGACGGAGTGGATCAGATGAATATCCTCGTCAGGCGGAGCAAAGCACGAGCACTGAAGGACTCGTGGGGGGACGCGCTGAGTGATGCCGACGAGGTATAAATCGTGCCTCGGCGATTCAGACAGTGTGAATAATGTATCGCGCAGGCCATCAAACTCGACCCATCATCCCATCAAGGCTATGAGCGGCGGCACGCAGCCTTACATGGGGTGAGACGACACGCAGAAGCGGTCGAAGCATTCGACACGATGCTGTTAAAAATCAAGCAGTCTACTCACAAACATGTTCGCAGTGAGTCATTTCCTACATATTACTCCGATCAAATGCTGATTATCATTCCCGATAGAGCTTCTCTCTCAGTATATTGATGCTAGACCTATAATTCGCCGTATCATTCACCAGACGCTCCACCATATGCCACGTATTCTGATTGACACCGCAACCGGTCATCTATATGACAAGAAACATCAAGTCGCAGCATTTGAGGCACTCCCGATCTGGAATGAGCTCATTTCTTCAATGACGAGAGAGGTAGACTATGCGCGCATCCGGAATGCAGTGAAAGAGTTCTACAGATACGTGATGCTCTCACACACGTGGGAGCATGAAGAACCCCTGCTGCACATGGTCAAGAATATCTCGATCTATGGCCTAGAAGCATCTCTCACGAACATCAAGCTACAGAGATTCTGCTTGCTCGTCCGTTCTCTCGGATTTCGGTGGGCATGGGCCGACACGACCTGTGTAGACCAGGAGAACAATGTGGTACTGCAAGAATCGCTGGTCGCAATGTTCACATGGTATCGTGGCTCCTCCCTCACACTCGTCTACCTCCATGGCGTCTCGTCAAAGTTTCAGCTTCCCGGTGGCCTTCGGGGGAGCATATGGAACACTCGAGGATGGACATACCAGGAATATGTTGCTGCTGAGACTGTCCAGTTCTACACCGAGGACTGGAAGCCATACCTCGGGTTGGACTTGGCCAATCACAAAGAGTCGCCTTTCATTATTTCGGAGATGCAACAAGCAACAGGGATTTCTGCAGCAGAGATGGCAGTACTGCGACCGGGCCTCGACAGAGTGCGGGAGAAGCTTTACGTGGCTTCGATGCGTCAAACAACACGCATGGAAGACATTGCATATTCGCTGCTCGGGATCTTCAATGTTTCCATCCCGGTGATATATGGCGAGGGTGATCGTGCTGTTGGTCGGCTCCTTGAACACATTCTAACGGGTTCGGGTGATTGTACGATCCTGGCTTGGACGGGCCGTGCAGGTAGCTACAACAGCTGCCTACCTGTTGACCTCACGGTGTACAACCAACTCGTGCCACCACACATCCCACGACGTATGGAGATGGTTGAGATGGACAGCATAGTCACGACTCTCCGTTCATCCCTGCCCGATCTCACTCTCGCCCTCGGATTACATAATCAACTGAACGCACTTCCGTCGCCTTCCCTCGCTGCAAGTCGACTTCGGCTCCCTGGCATTCTTTTTCATCTCGGTGAATTTGCTCACACCATACATCCAGATCCGGTGACGAAGCTCCGTGTATATCATGTGACGACGTCACTGTTTGGGGATATAGAGATCAAGACGGCGGACGACTTGACTGGTATGGATGACCTCTGCCTCATCCATCCATGGATCCGCCCTCTACTCGATCAGGAATTCTCGCGTCGTGCGGATGCACTCGATGGGATGACACAAGCACTTCGCCTAATCGCTCGTCTCCGGCGCCCATTCGGTGCGCTCCTGCTCGAGCCTTTGTCGCGCATCGAGTATAGGCGAGTTGCTGCGGATAGTTTGATCATGGTTGAATTTCGTGAGGAGGTTTCGTTGACTGAGTTGATGGACAATGTTTGTACGGTTGACATACAATAGTCATCGTTTGAGCACCACACCTTGCCTCAGGGTTTTCAGTAACTACTCCGTTGTCGCTAATTAATCTTGACCTGCACTTATCTATTCCTCGACCACACATAGCCAAATGACGTGGTTTCTTTTCAGATCCGATACATTCAAATTACCTCACTTTGCAGGTTACAATGAGTTACATTACATATATCCCATGTATTGTACTCGGGTCTTATTCCCGCTACGTAAGTAGTGGGTTTTGCGGCACTAGGGACGCAAATTTGGCCGATTTCGATTTTGCAGGAGTTTTTCGGTGATGGGAATAAGTTACTTCGTTTAGTTTGCATTGACGTAATAATTTTCTTAATTTAGTCGAGAGGGGTTGATGTGAATTCCTCCTCCCAACTGTGTGTGCATATTCACGTACGAAATGCAGCTTGATGAAGGTGATTTTGATGGCAATTTGCTTTGTTGGGTCTAACTCGTATGGCAACAGGGATTTTTGATGGGCACTTTGTTCACATCGTGTTTGATTCGATGCTGCCTGTCACACAGGTGCATGTTTCTTCATTTGCATGCTGTGCTGTGCTTTCCGCATGTTGCCTTGGTACTCCATTTACGACGGATGTAACTGCGCAATATTGTGCTAGCCATGATGATGGCGTTGATGTCACTGTTGGTCTGGATTGGATCAGATCGTTTCGTGCAACTGTTCGTGAGTGGGGACTGTCCTGGTGTTGTTGCATATCAGGGTGATGGTATCAGTGGGTGACAATTGTGTGCATCTGATGCATCAACGACATATGGAATCCGAGAAATAGAGAATATCGTTCATTTCCCTAATGAAGAGCACGAGCTGCAATCTCAAATATCATTTTAAGGTTCCTTCTCGGGGTGTGTCTCCAACCGGTATGATGTCCGTGTCCGATTCTGGACAAATGATATCTACTGCTGTTGCAATGTTCGTCTCCGATTCACTCTGCATATTCAACTCGATTGTACATCTCTCAGCTCTGTACATAACAAAGCTGCTTCGAATCCTGGTGGTGTTATATGTCGGGGTGATGCTATCAATATGAGAGTACATACAGTGTAAACCAAAACTGCCGTAGTGGGCATTGCCGTGCCAGACAGCCCTACGTTATTTAATGTGTTGTCTGTTGGGACTGCCCGCCAGCAACGAGCTTACCATCCTTACTGTAATCTGCAAGTGGATCTTTTACTGGTCCGGTTCAATGAATGGTATCCTCAACGAATGGGGTATGTGGCATGGTCACCTGGTAAGATTCCCAATGAAAGATACAAAGTCCACCGTCATGCATCATGGACTGTGGACACCATGCTGAGCCGGGTCGTCACACTGGCAGAAACCCCCTCACTGTGGCGCAGTAAGCATCACGAAACCGACAGAAGGGTGGTAACCTCTGTGATATAATCGCTTAGATTTCTGTTCTTTTTGAATGACTGGTCGATTATAAACCCTAATAATGATGATATACTAGTACACAGGATTATCACGCTTTTGTTTTTTTCGTGACTCGTCATGGTTCAGTTGGCGATCGCAGCTCGAGCTCAAGAATCAAGATCAGGCTCGTGGTGACGAGGGCGGTAAGTAAGAATGCCCATTTACTTGCATCATGTCTCTCGTGACGTACATCATAACGAATGGCTGATACGAAGTTTAATATATTATTACGAACGATGCGATGTTCTGCTAGAACGATTTCAAAGACGAGATAAAACATGTTGGGACTCGGATGGCTGGCCCGAAGGCTCCCGAGGTACGTATCACACGTTTATCCTCCTCACAACGATGTCCCTGCAAAATTCGCACCCCATGACACGCTCCACGATTGGATCCCGGTTTTGAATTGGATGTACGATCGCAGGTGAGTCATCTGATTGTCAAAGTGCCGCGTTTAGTGAAGACATGGTCGGTTTGTTTGAATGCCACTCCACCTCTCCGGACGTTATAGCAAAGGCGCTTAGAATCTCGATGAATACGAGTTCGTGGAGTTGCATGAGCGGTGTAAACAGTAGCTCCACTACAGATGGTCACTAAAGGTTACAGAGACGAGTGCAACAGCCACCCCGAACGCAGCACTGGCAGGTCAGTAGAGCGCGTGGCATTTCGTCCATGTTGTATCCTTACAAACGTCATAGAAATGATATGTCTTTGTAGAGAAGTTGACACCCCGGAACTTCAGCTCGTGTTTTATGCACTTGTCATCCAGCGTCGGGAAAACGGAAGCGATGAGGGCCGAAGTCCCTTGACTCTCTCTCCGGATGATCTGCCAACGCCTCGTTGGGCGGAAAATGCTACAAACGCACTTGACCGCCGCTTCGCTCGCCAATCGGGACCATGGAGACCCACACAAGAACGATTGGCTAGAGCATGAAGGCCGAAAAGGTTAGGCGCGAAGATCGCGAAGTCGTGTGGGCCCAATAAGGCAGGTGACATCTTCCTGATGGACCTGCAGAAACGGTTGTTCCTGAACCGCAATCGGTTACCACCGACTCGGACCTTACTAGTTACTCCCCGCATTCATCGGCGTCCCCACCCCCTTACCATCCATAAGGAGTTGAAGGTGAGCGCTTGATCTCAGAGACTTGCCTGTTTTATTCGGTTGATGTTCTGAAACCCCTTCCATTTTGAGGCAAACCAATTGATTAACGATCCTCTCCAAGTTTCGGTCCTCTGGTGAAGGCAACACAAATATTTCCATCCTCAGTTTCCTGTATCACGCCGGTTCTTAACTTCGGCGGCTCTGGCTTGATATGAACACGCCTACACACACGCTAAGATGGAATGGAAGGAGCAGATTATGGTCGTGCTTGTGGGTTGCGTGTGGTTATATCCACATGGAATCGCGGGGAATTGGACTCCGAACCGTCGAGTGGGTGATCCTCGACGAATTTGCGCCACGGCAATGGCACGCGGCATAGTCACCACTGGCACCTCACCACTTCCCCAATGAACTTCCCCTATGATGATGGTCCGACTCGGATTGATGCCAAAGTTGTTTATTGTCTCAAGAAGTAATCCATGTATGCCTCCTATATCGTTATCGGTCGTCTTTCGCTCAACCTGGGTTTCGTTTAGCTTGGTGGGCAATCTCTCAGTAGATGTCCTGCGGCGTACATTCCACGTCACCATCGAATTGGAAATAGCCTGCGTCGCGGGCCACACCGTCCATGACGCGTTGATGGCTGCAGCGAATCCAACATCGCTGCACACAAATTCTAGCAGGTGATGGTATGCCCATCGACGTAGTCCTCTACAGATCACAATGCGTCCAATGGAACATGTATCTCACAAGGTTTAGTTTGCTCCTCTTCCTTGTCTTGACATTGTAAACCTACAAGCTTACCTAGGTACCTATAACTAGCAGATATACCGCTCGGGATACTGAATGCTAACCATTCAGTATCACTGCCTTTTGGCGTAACGGTCTAAGCGACGAGCGGCTCTGACTGCTTACAGACATGCACGATTTCGACCGTGCTCGATCTCATTCAAATGCAGGAATACCATGCGAAGCTGAAAAAGGTACCAGTGGTAAGTATTCCGTTCTATCTTTTTCGTGAGCGAATTTGACGATCCAAATTCGCCATACGGCAGTGATTTCCAAGAACGACATTGCATTAGGCTCGTGACCAGGCAAAACAGACCGAGGAACTCGAGAAGAATTGGCAGACAGCGAGGTCAAGCACCTCGACTTTGGTCCGTCCATCTAGCACTCTATTCATAACATCGATGGTTGTCACAGAAATCTTGAAGAAGCAATTGGCACGAATGCAGAAGAATATGATCGTCTTGCAATACGGTGGCTCGGCAGTGTGCAACTACATACCCACAAATTATATTGGATGGGGTATATCAATGTGGTTGCAGCAGCCCAACATCATGCTTAAACAAAGAGAAATCCAGTCATTTGGCTGAAGCAACTATGGCGAAACAAGAGTTAATGTAATAGGATGTATAGATGCGAACAAAGTGGGCACAACCTCGTCATCGGCGTCGAGTCACTGCTTGCCTTCCAGAGTGACTTCTGTATGAGTTGCCAGGAAAATGACCAATTGAAGGGTGGCAAGTGTATTCTTGGGCAAGCGCAAGCGCCCAGAGATGATTATAGGTGTGTGAACTAATGTGTAGGAGACACGTGTATAACAGGTGACAACGGCGTACCACGAGTAGACGAGTGCGCATCCTTTTTCCCATTGCTCTTACACCCCTCCGGGTATCCCTTGGATAATGGATCAGCAGTCAAGGAATGGTGAGTATTGGGCGGGACAATTGCAAGGACGGTGCTGATGGGAACCAAGAGTTGAGTGAAGACCGTCCTTCCTCTAGTAGCGTTCGCCGAGAGGAAGGAAAACTGATCGAAATCGGTTGTCAAGACAGAATATTTTCAGTTGCATTCCTCGTCGATGGAAAGCACTTCGTGAGCGGCGGTTACGGAGGGAAGATACGACGTTGGCGAGTGGAAGATGGCAACGAGGTGGGGACGCCAATGAATGCAGGGAGTGATGTTCTCGGCATCGCGGCGACACCAGATGGAAAGTGGATCGTAAGTGGGACGAGGGGTGGCCAGGTGACTGTATGGAATGCGAATAGCCACGAAAAACTGGTCGGGTTCAAAGCACACAGTGGTTTGAACCGTCGGATATGGGTGGTCGATGTCTCTCCGGACGGGACGAGAATTGCGAGCGGATCGGCTAACGCAACTGCATGTGTCTGGTCTCTCTCGACTGGCGAACGACTCCTCGGCCCTTTGGAACATGACTGGAGTGTGGCCACTGTCAAATTCTCGCCCGATGGACGACTCATCGCCACTGCCACGTGGCATCACGACTCTGTTCGGATCTACGACGGTCAGAACGGTGACCTCCGCGTCGACTTCCCAGTCCGGGTCACCTCGGATTGCAACCAGTCCCTTGCCTGGGCGAGCGATAGCAAGAAACTCTTTGCCTTGTCTGACGACGGCAAAATTCACTGTTTAGACTTGTCCACCGGCAGGACGCTCTCGAAATGGCCTATTCACAGTGGTAGGAATGCCAGGTGTATTGCCATTGCAAGCAATGGCACATTTACCGCAGCGTCCTGCGGTTCCTCTGTCTCTTTCTGGGACACTACGACGCACAGGCAAATCGGGTCTGTCGTCGAGCATACATCTGACATCCACACCATGGCCATCTCGGTAAATCACGACGTCGTAATCGGTGGAGGTAGGACAATGACCATTCGAAGTCTCCATGATATCCTTCCCTCTCCCTATATCGACAATGTAAGTGTATCAAAAGCGCATGTGATATAGTCGACTAATCACAAGCCGCTTTTTTCGCCGGTTCACAGCAAGCATCGTGCACGGGCGTGGAAAAAACTGATGTTGGGGAGAGTTCGAGTGCGCTCATTTTTGCCATGGTGTGCGTTTCATTGACATTCTCGCCCTCTAGACAGCAAGATCACACGTCTCGAGAAAACGATTCGAGAACTTGGTCACGAACTTGCTACATGCCAACGAACGGCCACAGAGGAAAGGGACAGCGCTAATGAAACCATCACCTCCCTTCATGCACTAGCCGAGCGTTCAAGTACGTCTGTCGTCGCCCTGACTCTTGCTTCATTGATGTCCGTGTCCATTAGACAGGAAAATCGAGCATCTCGAGACAACTGTCCATGAACTTACCACGTCCCAACGCACAGCCACTGAGAAGGAAGATAGTCTTAATCAAATCATCAAGTCTCTTGAACAATCGGTGCAGCAACTCCGCACCCAGCTCGCCGAATCCCAACAAAAAGCCAAGGAGAAGGACAACCTCCTTCGTGTGCACGAGCAGAAACATCATTGTGAAGCCCTGTATGCTGCCGGCCGCACGTTCGACGCCGTGTTGTCTCTTGTCGAGATCACGAATACCATGACCGAGGAGGTGAGAGCCAACAAGTTACTGGTGGATTGGCTTACTGGTGAGTTCCTGTGTCGTCTGTCAAAAAGGAGAAATCAATTTGCACCATCAGAATTCACGAACCGATGTTCATCGACGCTGGAAAAAATTGGTGATGACGCATCGCACGCCGAAAAACATGACGAAGCACTTACAGCCTACTCTGCTGTCTTGTCCCTTGGTTCATCCGCCCCCAACATTGTACTCATCAAGTGGACAAGCACCATAATGATTCATGGCTCAGCGAACAAAGCTTTGAATGCTGCGATCAAGGTGTGCTTTACGTGATACTCTGGATCACGACACTGACTTTCATCGCGGCTTAGTTCAAGCTTCCCAGGTTCATGATCTACCAGACGATTTGCGATGCTCTCGAACAGGATGGTCGCATCACGGAAGCGATCACATGTTTCAGACAGATGCAGAGTGAACTAACAGAGGACACGAGCATTTCCTATGAGCGATCGCAGTGGGAACTCAGTGAGTGGTCACGTGTATAGCGCAACAAATGATCATCTGAGTGTCCCTTGCAGGTTTTCAAAGGCGATGCGCAGAGAAGCTGGACAAGCTTGCTGATGTTGCAATGGAGGCTCAGAACTATGATAAAGCTGTTGAGAACTTGTCGACCGTACTGTCACTCAACGGAGTGGACCGGATGGATATTCTCATCAAGCGGAGCAAAGCACGAGCACTGATGAACTCATGGGAGAATGCGCTGAGTGATGCCGACGAGGTATAAGTCGCGGCTCGGTGTTTCATACAGTGTGAATAACAGATCATGCAGGTTATCAAACTCGACCCATCATCCTATCAAGGCTACGAGCGCCGGCATGCGGCATTACATGGAGCAAGACGCCATGCAGAAGCGGTCGAGGCATTTGACACGATGCTCCTAACACTCAAGCAGTCTCCTCACGAACATGTTCGCAGTGAGTCACTACCTTCATTTCACACAGATAAAGTGCTGATTATCATCACCAATAGAGCTTCTCTCTCAGTATATTGATGCAAGACCTGCGATTCGACGTATCATTCACCAGATGCTCCACCATATGCCACGTATTCTCATCGACACCGCAACCGGTCGTCTATATGACAAGATACAGCAAGTCGCGGCATTCGAGGCACTCCCGATCTGGAATGAGCTCATTTCTTCAATGACGAGAGAGGTAGACTATGCGCGCATCTCGAGTGCAGTGAAAGAGTTCTACAGATACGTGATGCTCTCACACACGTGGGAGCAAGAAGAACCCCTGTTACAGAAGGTCAAAAATATCTCGATCTACGACCTAGTGTCATCTCCCACAAACATGAAGTTGCAGATGTTCTGTTCGCTCGTGCTTTCTCTCGGATTTCGGTGGGCATGGGCCGACACGACCTGTGTAGACCAGGAGAATAATGTGGTACTGCAAGAGTCGTTGGTGGCAATGTTCACATGGTATCGTGGCTCCTCCCTCACGCTTGTCTACCTCCGTGGCGTCTTGTCAGAGTCTCAGCTCCCTGGTGGCCTCCAGGAGAGCATATGGAACACTCGAGGATGGACATACCAGGAATATGTTGCTGCTGAGACTGTCCAGTTCTACACCGAGGACTGGCAGCCATACCTCGGTTTGGACTTGGCCAACCACAAGGAGTCCGCTGTCATTATTTCGGAGATGCAACAGGCAACAGGGATTTCTGCAGCAGAGATGGCGGTACTGCGACCGGGCCTCGACAGAGTTCGGGAGAAGCTTTATGTGGCTTCAATGCGCCAGACGACACGCATGGAAGACGTTGCATACTCGCTACTCGGTATCTTCAATGTTTCCATCCCGGTGATATATGGCGAGGGTGATCGGGCGGTCGGCCGACTCCTCGAACACGTTCTAACGGGTTCGGGTGATGTTACGATCCTGGCTTGGACGGGCCGTGCAGGTAGCTACAATAGCTGCCTACCTGTTGACCTCACGGTGTACAACCAACTCCTGCCACCACACATCCCACGACCCATAGAGATGGTTGAGATGGACAGCATGGTCATGGCACTCCGTTCATTGCTGCCCGACCTCTCTGTCGCTGTTGCGTTCCATAATCAGCTCAGAGCACTTACCTCGCCATTCCTTGTCGCAGGTCGACTTCGACTCCCTTGCATTCTTCTTCACCTCGGCGAGCTTGCTCACACCATACACCCAGATCCGGTAGCGAAGCGTCATGTGTATCATGCAACGACATCGTTGTTTGGGGATATAGAGATCAACACGGCAGACGACTTGACTAGGATGAATGACCTCTGCCTTGTCCATCCATGGATCCGCCCTCTACTCGATCAAGAATTCTCGCGTCGTGCGGATGCACTTGATGGGGTGACACAAGCACTTCGCCTGGTCGCTCGTCTCTGGCAACCATTCGGTGCGCTCCTACTCGAACCTTTGTCGCGCGTTGAGTATAGGCGAGTTGCTGCGGATAGTTTGATTATGGTTAAGTTTTGTGAGGAGGTTTCGTTGACTGAGTTGATGGACAATGTTTGTACGGTTGACATACAATAATCATCGTTTGAGCACCGCATCTTGCCTCAGATTATCGGTAACCACACCGTTGTCGCTAATCAATATTTCAATCTTGACCCGCACCTATCCCTCGACTACACATAGCCAAATGACGTAGTTTCTTTTCAGACCCGATGAATTCAAATTGCCTCGCTTTGGAGGTTACAATGGGTTACATATCCTATACATCCACTGGTAGAGCCTTAATGTGTTGTCTGTTGCGACTGCCCTACGAGCTTTCGGTACACTAGAACTCGCTGCCCAGTTTCAGGCTAATCAACTTGTCTACGCCAGAGCTAGGCGGACATCAGTGGGGCGGTCAGCTGGTAGTCGGTGGTAGCCGATGGTAGCCGACCACAACCAATCCTCAGATGGTGTTTGAACCGATCAGTGTGACGATCTGTGACATGTGACCGCCGACTTGTAGATTCCGAGCCGATTTGAACGGACTCGGCAAAACGCGCCGCGCGTGTATTACTGGACGCGTCGACCCTCTCACCACCCACACGATGGGCTCTACTACGCCACTCCTCGACATCCTCTCCGCCCATCTCCCAGCTGCCATCTCGTCCGCAGAACTATCCTCCCTGTCCTCCCAGTCCCGTTGCACCCTCGAAACCCTTCTCGCCTTTGCCCTCGGAGGCGAATGTCCTCCACGTCTCCCCGACGCGCGCCAAGAATGGTCGCGCACGCAGCCCGCCGCCCTCAAAGCCCTCCAGGACTGTCTCATAACCAGAGGCGGCGCCAAACGGCCCCGCGATAGCCAAGATGCAGACGACGCCAGCTCGAAACGACAAAAAACCGATGACGCCGACGACCCACCCCTCTTCACCCTCCCGTCCGTCTCCACCACCTCGCCCGTCCGGAAAAAGGTCGACGTCACCGTCCATGCGCGGTCCATGCGCTTTGTCAATCCCAGCACGCGTGCCCTCGAATCCACCATCCCGCTCGCGAGCATCACCCGTGCCTTTTTGCTGCCCACGCGCGGCAAGACCAAGGGCCACTGGACCGTCATCCTACTCTCCACGGACGTCCCGGACAAGGGCAAGACGTCGCCCTCATCCGCACAACAAGTCATCTTTGGCCTCGACGCGCGGAGCTCCGCCCCCTTCGAAACGACGTCCTACGCGTCCGGCACCCCCGGTTTGACCACCCCCGTTGCCAAGGGCGAAGAAACCGCTCCCTCTGTCCGGCGCCTCTTGTCCCACGTGCCCGTCCCGCTCCTCGAGCCCTCTACGACCATCTTTCGGAACACATGCGCGACGCCCAAGTCGGGCAACGGCGCGGCAGGCGTCAATGCCTATCTTTCTGCCAAGGCAGGCACGCTCTGGTTCTTTGACACGGGCATCCTCTGGGGCGAGAGCAAACCCTGCGAATTTTGGGCCGTCTCGGATCTGCTTGGCAAGGACGGCGTCCGGCTCATCAGTGCCACCGGGCGGACGTGCTCCGTTATTCTCAGTCGCAAGATGCCGACGGGAGCGTTATTGAACGGCGCGAAAGAAGAACAGGGGGGAGACGATGCCGAGGTCGTCGAAACCGAGTTTGCCATGGTGGAGGGTCGGGAACAAGACCCGATCACGGCATGGGCTCGGAATCGGAAACACCTCTTTGGAAAGAGTCCCGTCACTGGGTCGTCTGTCACCGCCTCGAGCCAGACGGTGAGTGGCAGCAAGGACGCGCGCCCGAGTCATTTTTCGAGCGCAGGCGGGACCGTCAAGGGTCCTACTTGGGACGATTCGGACTCGGACGACGACGACTTTGAGGTGGCTTCGTCCGATGATCTCGAACATAGCTCCACGAACTCGGATTCGGATGAGAACGAGGGTGGTTCAGGAAGTGGGGACGAGAACGGTAGTCTGAGCGAGGGAGGTGCGGAGGAGAGCGGGGAGGAGTCGGAAGAGACGGAGCTCCAAGAAGCCCGCCATCCGTTGCTCCGGCCGGGTGCCATGCCGCGCATGTCCAAGGCGGCGATCGATATGGCGGTTGACATGGTCGGGCGCGATCTTGCAGACGACGTCAGTGACGAAGAGGACGAGCTAGAGGAGTGATCTAGAGGCGTAGCACTGCATGTGCTCGGTGGACGATATTAGAGACGTCCAGTTTGGCTAGGGGACACCAGGGGATTCTTTGCATTACTCGTTCGTCCTAGTGGCATCAAGCAATGTATGCCATCTGCAAGGGCATGTATGTCTTTGAAGCTCTACTCAGGAGCAACGCCGAGGATCCATAACACGTCTCCAAGCATATATACGAGCGAATGAAAACTCGCGCGAGGCAATCTTATCGAGGTTCACCTCGTAGATGAATCGATGACATGTGAATCACCTGGCCGGAATCGGACTTTGAGGCCTCTCACTTGTATGCTGCCCAAGCCGGAGGGGCAGACATGTGTGCTGACGATGAATATGATTCATGTCCAAGGCACCGTTGTGCCAGTCTAGATTTATTTCACACAAACACCACCGAGGTCGCATCGACCCCGTCGTTCCCGCCATCTCGCGTATCATAACACGTCTAGATGGACACCTTACCTCTCGGTTCGTACGGCAACAACAGGGCCAGGCACCCCGCAAAGACGATCATGCCCCCCGCAATGTACACCGGCGCCGCCGTCGCGATGTTGGCGTACAGCGCAATGACGGGTGCCTGTGACAATATTGTTCGAAAGAGAAATGGCTCAGTTGGTAGAGGGACAGAAAGCGCATACGACGTACCATCACCCCAAACACGCGGGTCGCAGTGGCCGTGAGACCGTTGCCCGTTCCGCGATCCTTGGCAGGAAAGATCTCTGGAGAGATGGCATACAACACGCCGTACATGGTCTACCGTCCCGTCATAAGCCAGCCTCGTCAAGCAGAAGCAGAAAAAAAAAGACGATGGTCGTCGCAGACGTACATTGCTGAAAAACACGTAGCCACAGTTCCACCCCAGAAGTTCGTTGGACGTCCTGGAGGTGGTGCTCGCGTAGAGAAACGCACCAGTGAGCGCTTTATTTCACGGGAGGTCGTTGAGTAATGAACGGGCGTAGGGTATGATGGAGACTCGCCTGAGGACATCGCGAGGCTGCCTTTGCGTCCGAGATAGGGAACCTCGACGGCCCATCCGGCAAAGAAGGCTGCGGGGACGCCAATCACGCTCAGAATCACTTGCTGTCGTCACCAGGTATGAGTCCAAGCTCCTTCATGGGCACAGAATGCATACGTTGCGATAAGTGATGTAAAGGGATCCATCTCCGAACGCGGCACCACGACTAGACAACCTTTACAGACGGTCAGCTGCGTTGAGCGGTCACCACACCTACACTCACAAGTAAGGCAAAAAACTATTATAGAGCGTCGACGCAAGACCAATGATGCCTTGGGTGCAAAAAAATTCAACCACGACGTCTTGGAACAAAGGGAGAGTGTAACCATACCCCAAAGAGCAATCAGCAGGCTAGTGGACCAAGCCATCTTTGGAGTCGCAAACAGCGCCTTGATGTGACTTGCATCGTACTTGGAGTCCTTGGACAGAATGTCACGCCGCGTTGTCAACGAGTCCAAGTTCCGTCCTGGTGCTTCCAGCGCTTCAACCGTGAGCGTAGTGGACTTGCCATTGTATTTGGCCAGCTTGTGGATGATGTCAGTTGCTTCAGCATCATTGCCGATGCCAGAGAGGAACCGAGGACTCTCGTAGAGGGTAAAGACAAAGAAGCGGAGACCCCAAAGGAAGAGGGTGAGTCCGCCGAGCGTCAAGAGGAGGTATCTCCACCCCATATTGTTGGACCTTTCGCAATTCTCGGGGCTGGCACAAGAGAAGTTGGCAATCAGGGGCCACGCGATCTGTACAGGGCGTATCGGTGCATGAGAGCGAAAGAGATGCCGCTCTTCTCGTACTTACGAGACTGCAAAGAAGTTGTCCCAGCGACCACCATATGGAGAGTATCGTCAGTAAGTACTGATGGGATCCAGGGACGAAATCTAGCAGAAAGAGATCAGTCGAACGGTCTGGGAGATGCGAAAGACATTTATTTTACCCAAGAAGACAGCCGAATCCACGGGCATGTTACCTGCAAGAATTCAATGTGCGATCCGTCGTGGAATTTGACAAACGTACCACCGACACCGACACCAACGACGGCAATCAAGGAGGCCAAGGTGACAAAATTGGGTGAGCCACCGGCGGCCAAGCCAAACACCCCTGCGATGAACAACGTCAAGTTGAACGACCACCTACGGAACGGGGACGACTCGGTTCGGTATATCCAGACGACAGACGACAAAACATACCTCCGACCCCAGATATCGCATCCGAGGCTCCAAAAGATGGCGCCCACGAGGAGACCAATGTTGGACGCCAAAGATAGAAACGGGCCGTTGAAGTGGAACTCGTTGATGACGGGCGTCAAGATCAACCCGCTCAATAGCTGCGCGAGATTGCGTTCAATTTGGACAGTCAGGTTGTCGTTCTGGGGTGCACTTACGGGCCAGACGCTGTCGCTGCGAACCAACTCGCGTATGCATCAATCTCGGATGGGAGGGAGAATAAGAGACGTACGCGAACCACCCGAAGCCGGCGATGACGAACAGACACCACTACGACGGCGGTAGTAACGCTATTAGTCATGGGGTCGTATGAGGTCAACTGTCAATCTTCCATCCTACCTGGTATTTACCCATCCCGATCTCTTGTATGGAATGATTCAAAATGCGCGCCTTTGCCTGATACACCGGATCGTCGTACCCATCTTGATACAGATCGACCGCAAAGACTCTCGGGGTGGCGTTTGCCGTCCGGGTATTCTCCAACCATTCATCTTCGCTTGCCATGGGTGGATTGAAATCTCCTGCTACGGGCGACTTGTTGCTGCTCGACATATTTAACGGCGCTCGTTCGGGAAGGCGTCGAGGTGGAGAAGCGGGGATAAGCGGGCCCGAAATTCATGGAAGCACTGAGCGACTCGGAGGAACCGGTCAGCCGATGAGTCGGGCGAACCAATCGGCAAAGGGGGGCTGCCGAGCAACCAATCACCAAGTATGGCCATGGGATGAAGTGAGCCCCTTTTTTTCCATCGTCGCCTTGGCTGCCGGACGACTCGAGACAAAACTTGCAAAAGGGTATGGGAGTACTGCAGACTCGTCGTGCTGATCTGAGCGGGGCGATCACGAACGTCCAAGTCGCACCTTATTAATACCGATCCAGGTACGTAGTGTGATCACTGGCACTAGACTAGTACAATTCCAGTTCAGCAAATCAGGAACCGCATATGGGTTTGTAAGTGCCAGTTGATGGGAGACACGCCAACAAAAGGATATCAGCAAGCATGATGGCATGCGGAAAATATTGGTGGGTAAGGACAAGTTTATCTCTTTATCTCTGTCTCATGTCATCGATGTACTACGCACTTTTGTGGTAATTAGCATGTTATTGACATGTTATTGTAACGTCAGTATCGACAAACCGAATCCATATCTCGTCATTCAAGTACTCATGCACGTGTCCCAGCTCTCAGCTCTCCCGTAGGTGTATACAAAACGACTGCCTCCTACGAGTCTAATTTTGTAAGACTGCGAGAATACAGACATGGAAGAAGCCACACAAGAGAAC
>JBBPSV010000363.1:0-20084 GCA_038093795.1 Retiboletus fuscus
GGAACGGCCCGGAGCGACAATGACAGCGGGGTCATTAGTCAGAAATGAAGAAAAGAAGCAGTCCGTGGGAGTATCGACCTACATGCTGCGCGGGAGTAGTCTGGGTAACGCCAGACGAGATGGATAGCGATCCATCGAGACTAAGCTAAGTGAAAATACAAGAAGAAAATAAACGGGGCCAGGTCAACTTGTAACACTTGCACTCTCATTTGTGCATTGCATGCCCTCCTTCATCATTGTCAGTTCGAATGCGTGCCTTGGCAGAACCGAGGAGGTTGGCCATGTCCTGTCCCAAGTTTTACACTGTCCGCGTCAGTGACATTGGGTTCATTCAGGAAGGGGATGGCGAATGGTGCATCTCGATGTTGACATTGCATACATATACCTTACTGTCCCCGTATGCCTGTGGAAGCCGACATATAGGGAACGTCATTGTTGTCGAGTTGCTGTTGAATATACTACCTGCCCTTTCTTTGTCAACTCAATCCCTTCAGATGATTGCAGATGTACATTGTGTTCTGCAGGGTACAGCCTCACTGTCACTCGACATGTTACAGTGTCAGTTGTTTGAGCATCAGTGTACCCCCCAGTGTGAGACAAAGTTCATGTTTGCTCGACACCCTCCTGAGTCACCATCTCTCACCCTCCAGTCTCTGGAGCTGGTTGACACGCTGTTCCCTTTCCACGCAGGTGATCAATTCAAGTATGATCCCATCCGCAACTGGCAAGCATGCATGGGCATTGACAACCAATGGTTGTTGCCGTGCGCGGTCTGTGCACTGCATTTCAAGCCATGCGACATTGTGGAGGTCGATATGCATGAGATTGACCTTGGCTTGCTCTGCAATGACTTCTTGCCAGAGTGTGTCATGCCAACGACGTACAATCTCCAGGCGTACAGTGGAGCAATACTATATCCTAGAGGTTTGTGGGACCGACAGCAATGCGGTGTGGCAGATGTACAGTGGCGGTCACTCAAAATAGGCAACCCACATATAGGCAAAATGAAAATGATAATTACACTTCCACAGACACAAATAATAGTGTTTTAAGTGTATATATGTACTCTAAGACACTGGATCAAGGCCGCTATCTCGTTAGTTTTTTGAAATTCTGACTGCCAGCCAACAGGCCTGTCCGAAAAGTGAATTTTAAGCGCCACCAGTCGGAGTTTCCATCTTGGGACGGAGGAGTCAGTACTATTTACCATATTTGGAATTTTAATGTCATGGTCAGCTGATCTCCTGATCAGTTTATCAAGATATCAATGCTCATCATCACGGTTGGCCCGCAACGACGGTGGGATTTGTATTTTTTCACTGCAAATTCAGCCTGTTTGGCATTTAGCCCTTTTCTGTACATATGTTAGATTGAATGTGTGATCAGATCTGAAGTGTGATCATACTGGTAGGCATCCATGTAGTGCCAACATTTTCAAAAAAAACTTCGGATTGTCTTGATTGGACAGTCATTAAGAATTTCGGGCATGAGACGGCGCGCAGTGGGGAACGTGCCATCTGCAGCGAGACGAAAACCTGTTGTTGCGGTGATGTTGCGGTGATCAGTTACCAAAAATTCCCACCGCACCAGACTCACAAGCTTTTGCCCACCCCCAGTACAGCTCAATCGGATTCAACTTGCAATGGAATTTGGGCAAAAACCAGCACTTGTGACCTGCTTTCTCAAGGATTATTTGGATAAGTGGTTTCTCTTCCTTGAAGTCTTGCTGATTTGCCAGCATTCTTCGCATGCAGCAGTCCACCCGCATCAAGTTGACAATGCCACTGGCATGACAATTGCCCACCTCCTCGACTGGTTCATCGCCCCCCTCAGCCACTGCCTGTGCCTCGCGTTGCATCCGTTCGTGTGCTTTGCGAGACATCTTGCATGTCTGACACTCTCCCACAGCCTTCCCCTGGTTTGCCACTTCGAGCATGGAAATCAGACCGTGCTCTTCGAGAACATGGTACATTCCTTTCAGTTGGCCTCAAAACTGATAATCTGGATGCCCTGGTTCAAGATCGTGTGCGAAAACCATCGCCTGGCGCGATCCATGAAGCGATTGATTGGGATTATCCATGGGTATGTACATGTCGTGCATCTTCTGTTGCCTGCCCCCCGGTTTAACGTTCATGTCTTTCGCATTCAGGGAATCTTTGGCAAATGCTCCGTGAGCTGATGATTGGTCAAAAATGAATTCAGCAACAGTGCCTGGGTACATTCGCTCGAAGATGGCAATGGCCCGCTTTAACTACACAACAATGTAAGTCGCTCAGCTGTTTTCTTTTTTTTAAAATCATTACCTGTTCCACTAATTTATCATTTGTCCAGAATCCGTCGTGATTTTTTCCTGGATAGATGATCTCACGAGCATCTGTGACTTGCAGGCGCTCCATCACAGGTCGTCGGGAGTTTTCGTCGACTTGAGCCGCTGATAAGGTGAGCCACCCAGATTGTTCAATAATAAAGTCGGATACATGTATGGCACGTCCCTGACCCTTTTTCCAGAGTGGCATTTTACCCTCGCGCACGTACACACATCGTTGGAGGTCGTTTGCATGGAAAATTGATTCGTCATGGAAAATTGGCATGTGGAGTTGCTCACCCGGACCCAAAGTTGGCTCAACTGGTTCAAGGCCATCGTCTGTATAGGTACGTCGCAGCCTGCCATCATGTTAGTTAACCATTGGCACAGTATGTGATGTCGATACCTTTCATATTCAGTGAAGTCCTTCAAAAATTTATTCCGGTAAGTAACCACATCCTCCCATTCATGTCCATCAATGTAGATTCCTTTTTTCACCTCCTTTAGCTCATATCCAAGCTTAGCAAGCCATCGACGTGCTGTCCGTTTGGAGATTTTCTGTCCTCCAGTATCAAGGCCCAACGATGGTATGATAACCTCGTTGACTTGTTTCATCAAACAAATTGGGGTTATCTGACAATTATGGTGAGTAATTCATGTTTATCTTATGTTTAGTTGGTCACTTACCTCGCCATTAGCAAGTACTGTTAGATATCATTGCACAGCTGCCGCAATCCACTCATTGTTCAACAACGTTGGGTGAGAGTGATGTTGGCCTTTGCTCACGGGTGGTAACATGCGAAAGCGTTCAATGTAGCTGTACAGGCTGCGGATCTTTTGCGCCATGTATGGCCCCTTTTCAATCGAGACAGCAACAGCATGACTTGCTTTACGCTTTGGGGCTTTCACCTTTGGGATATGCTGATACTTTGTCCACAGTTTGATGAATTGCACAAGCGCATTGAGGTAAACAAGTGATGTAAGTGACTTGTATTTCTTGGCCTCGACCATCAGCTTCTTTACTGTTGCAAGAACAGGTTCACTATGTGTTTCATTGGTGTCATCATCATCCTCTGTCATGTCAAGGAAGTTGATAGCAGGTTCTGTGATACTGTCACCACCATGATCAGGGAGCTCTGAGTTGCCTGAAATTGGTGATGCTGCATGCCAGTGGTTGCTCTCTGAGTCAGCCCGGAGCTCAGGCTCAGATGCAGACAATGTGACATCAGAGTTCTTGTGTGTCAAGGTAATGTCGTCAATGGGTTTCAAAGGAAGCTTTGGATTTGACACTGTAGCAGGATGTGGGCTTGTGAGGGCCACGGGGATGGCCTGAACTGATTTCTTGCAGGGCTGGAAGAACGAAGTAATCTTGTGGTTGTTTCTTGCAGCTTCACGCAAGCTTTGCTGCCGAAGATATGCTGTGGTTTTCCCTGCTCCTGAGTATGTTGGCATTGACCGTGTTGGTAATTTTACAGGTATGTTTTGCTGTCGAGAGGATTAAAAACATTAATCATTCTTCAATGTGAGCGAGACCTACAGAGTGCAGAATGTCTGCCCAAAACTTCTGTTACGAGTTGACCTGGCCCCGTTTATTTCTTTCATTTCTTTCACTTAGCTTAGTCTCGATGGATCGCTATCCATCTTGTCTGGCGCTACCCAGACTACTCCCGTACGGCACGTAGGTCGATATTCCCACAGACCGCATCTTTTCTTCATTTCCGACTAATGACCCCGCTGTCATTGTCGCTTCGGGCCGTTCCGGCCACTTCTTCATTTCATGATAATCTTTGATCGACAGATCCGCAGTGGATGTGACTCGTTTCGACTCATCCCGAGCCCTTACGATTCCCTGAGTCACATCTCCTTTCATCCCTCGTTTACCCATCTCTTCTACGGGTTTCCATGACCTTCTATGGCTCGCATATATAAACTGTAGACTCTGCGCTTGTATTCCTTAAGCTAGAGCTACTCAATCATACTCTTGAGATAACTCCTACGCTCGATCTCCCAAGACCGGGATAAGACTCGTCCTCCTCGGACTCATCGTATCCTTCGACGCTAAGCGTGCTCTTCGTGAGCAGATACCTCGCCTGAAGGTCCTTGACATACCGCAGCGTCTAGAACGCTGGTACTCCTCAGTCCCCAGAACTCCCCTTGAGTCTATGCTCGACCCTATCCGGGCCAAGCGTAACAACTTCTGTGCTGCCATTGCAGCCCGACGAGCACACCTTTCGACATAATCATCAGTCTCTGAGTCCTCAGCTGCCTCAAACTGCTCAAGTGCTGCTTCGAAGTCACCCGAACCAGTACATCTTCTCTTGCCAGACTCTATATAGGCAGTGACCTCTAGATCTGAGTCTGATTGTTCACTTGAGCCATCATTTTGAGTGCCTTCAGGTTCTTCTTCAATACTGCTGTCGTCCAGCAAGCTGAATGACAACTCATTTTGCCTAGATTGAGTATCCATGTCAGAATCATCTTCTGAATCCAACTCTGGCTGATAAGTGGGATTGAGGTTGACTTCGAGGAGGTTCTCAATGAAGCCAGTATCAAAAACCTTGGCTCCAGAGGCACGCTGGTGCTTAGCATGGCGCTGTCGTTTCGTCGGGCGGGCCATATAAAACCTGAAGGTTGTCCTTTGTCAAACCTCAGTTGAAAAGTGAAAATATTACGTAATACATGTGTTTTTTACAAAGTGCAGATTAATGAAATTTGGGCCATGTTTCAGTCCTAAAAATCAATCGGAGCACATTTGGACCAAAACTGCGGCCTTGGCAGAGGTGCCGCCTCTAAATGTCCGCCACTGTATGCACTTTGTGTTTGAGGTCGCTGAGGGCCGGAAAGCAACCTGAAGATGCTCTTGCTAATTTCCAATATTATGCCTATGATGAGCTTCCACGCGATGTCACCGAATGCTTTGCAAGTGCATCCCTGTTTGACTTGATGTTAGTGTCGAGAGCATGGGCCACCCGTATCAGCTACCTATTCAACCACAAGTTGAGCTCGCATCCAGATGCATAGCAGGGATATGTTCACGGTAATGTAGCTGTTCTACCATAGGATATGTATAAACTCCAGACTGTGATTCTGCTGTCACGAGACGAGATCCACGAGGCTATATGCACTTTGTTTGTGTCCTCCTCTACTGTTGCATCAAGGCAGAACATTGAACGACTCTACCCGGTGCAGGTCAACAAAGGGGTTGTTTGTGTCCTGGCGACATTCCTTGTTGAGCATAACCTGTGGTACCGGGGGTGCGTGGTTGTTGACGAAGCGCACATTGTGGATTTGTATGAAGGGGATACACCATCAGTGGTACCTCAGGCGATGGAGGTTTGTTGCTTACATTCTGATGATGGCTTGCGGGACAACGAGGAATGACCCCACTACCTTGAACCATATGATGCCCTTACACCAAATGATGTGCCCGTTGTTGAGGCCGTCAGTTACACTGCAGGTGACCACTCGCCCACAAGCTATAGGCTTATGAAAGCATCTGCATTGGCCCATTGTTTAGACGGCAAACGATTCCTTCAGGTTCGCAATGGTGCCAACCTTGTTGGGGATTCGGATCCTGCTTTCCTCTCGTGGGTGTTCCCCCACCTTGATCCTTATGGGATTGGCAGCTTTCATGACAATACTCGAGCCTTGGGGACTAACATTAGTTTCGGTCAGAAGGTTCGCAACTTGTTATTGCAGGACGGGAGCCCCTTCGCCCGTGACCTGTGCTTTGCGTACATCTGTTGGAACATAATGCAGCATAGGGAATTGAATCGCTCGCTGGTATTCTGGGTATCAGTGGACGACAAGTATTTGCTGGGAAAGACGCTGTATAAGATTGCCCCTGCTATCACAGACATGTTGCAACGATGGCAAGTCAATCCTTGGGCGAAGCCAGAGATGGAACTGCAGAAGCGCGCGTTAGCAGTACTGCACAAGTTGCAGAATGTGTCCCGACATATACATGGCATGACGGGGTACAAACAGTGTAGGCGGAATGAGTTGCATGCGTTGATCCGAGCGTTCGGGACTCTGGCGCTCTTTGTCACCCTCAATCCTGCTGACCTGTATAATCCCATGGTGGGCATGTATGGTGGCATTGATGTTGCCAACTGGCAGCATATGTCCCTCCATGATCGCGCCACCTTCGTCACTGGGAACCCTGGGGTGGCTGCAATTGTTTTCAATGAGGTGATACGTGTGTTCCTTGATATTGTGGTTGTCGGCAAGGGGTGAGGCCAGGGTCTATTCGGCGAGTGTGAAGTGTTCTATGGGATGGTTGAGGCACAGGGACGGGGGACGTTACACATTCACCTTCTGTTGTGGATAAAGGGGAACCCAAACCCTGGGCTCTTGCAGGAAAAAATGCAGTCAAGTGATGGTTATCGTACCGCGGTCACAACATGGATGGAGGAAACAATAAAGTGTGAGCTACCCAGTCAAACGTGTGTCCTGTCCTCGTCCGAGATTGGCAGGCACCCTGCGGTTGCGGAGGGTGATCTTGACCCATGGATTGTAGAACAACCATGGATAGCTGATATGACGGCGGATGAATTTCGCATCCAGTACAGCAGCCTGGTCACCGAGCTGGTGAAGATCTGCAACTGGCATGAACATACAGAAACATGTTGGAAACACCTGCGCCATGGGGAACTGCATGACGATGCACATTGCTGCATGCGTATAGATGGATCGACACAGGACGTTACCTCGATCGATCCGTCCATGTTGTCAGTTCTTTTGTGACATCTGCACCTGAGAATAAATAACTACAATGACATTGTGATCTTCTTACTGCAGTGTAACATGGACATCAAGTATATCAGTTCGGGCCCTGCAGCGAAAGCCCTTGTGTTCTATGTCACTGATTATATTACAAAGAGTAGTCTCAGTGTGCATGCAGGCCTGGATGCTATCCATTATGCACTCCAGTGGAACACAGCCCAGACTGCTAGCCACAATGATCCGAGGGCAAGAGAGAAGAGCCTGTTCATCAAGTCGGTAAATGCCCTCATGGGACATCAGGAATTGTCGCACCAGCAGGTCATGAGCTACATGATTGGGGGCGGCAATCACTATAAATCTCACTCCTTCGTCTCCCTTAGCTGGGATGCTGTCAATGCATATGTCAGCCGACTCGAAGAACATGTAGCTGAGGAGGATGCAGAGGTCTGTTATGTTACCGTCGACACCGATGGATTGCGGCAGAACGATCCTGTCAGCAACTATGTCTTATGAAGCAATGATGAATGTTTCGAATCTATGTCTCTGTGGAGCTTTGTGCAACATGCTGAAAAGGTTCCTGTACCAAAGGAGGATGCAAGGCTGGCACGGGCACAGGCATGCCAGTCTGATTGCCTGTCAGGTGGAACAAACCAGGCCATGGGGCATCCTGCCAACCCTTGTGGCCACTTTCTCGATGGGCATGCTCAGCATGCAACGCACCTTGTCAGGCTGCATTCCAAACCATACATCGTGGTCCTTACTGGTCATGCAATCCCCAGATGGGGTGGTGAGCTTTGTTCAGATGTTTATGAAGAGTGGTGCAGGGCCATGCTTCTGCTGTTCCTACCATGGTGGACCCTGACGGACATCAAGGCTGTGGACGAGTCCTGGTCAGCTGCCTTTGATAGAGCGGTCTTCAGTCTTGAGTGTCAGCAGATCATTGATAACATGGATGTCAAATGCAAGTGTGAAGATGCAAGAACTGACAAGCATGCCCATGCAGCCGTGTCTATGGTTCTGCCTGACGTCCCTGTCTCTCAACAAACAGACCATGATGATCTTCAGGCCTTGGAGGACTCACTTGTGTGTGATGATATGCTTGCAGACAGTGACGACAATGGAGGGGTTCATGACAGGTCAATGACTGTCAACGGTGACACGTCATGGGGTGCCATTTTGGATGTGATCCGAATGCTCACCCACGCGAATCTACTGGAAGACAATATTGTACCTGGTGTGTCCATGGCTGGTCGTGATCAATGCCAGCCAGACGCGCGGCTTGCAGATGGGGTTGAACTCAGATTGATTGCAACCCAGGCGTCACGGTTGAAGGAGATGCAGAAATGCAAGTGCCTGCCTGAGGATGCAGGCTGTCGCAAGGATCCCACCCTGTACAGGACCCATGATGCTGCAAGATCAACTGCTGAAGTCTCAGTGACTACCCTGCAGGATGTTCTGCATGGCGGTGACTCGGTAGACACCACGACAATCCTTGACGCTGTTGTATCCGAGACAGGTATTTGCAATAACACTGAACAGGACATGGCCTTTCATATCATTGGCGAACACCTGATTGCACGAGAGAAGGAACAACTTTTGTTACACGTCTCAGGGATTGGGGGGTCAGGTAAAAGTCATGTCATCAAGGCCATCACAAACCTGTTTGAGCGATTGGGGTGTCATAAGCGTCTGATGCTTGCAGCGCTGACGGGATGTGCTGCGGTGTTGATCGGAGGAAGTACAATTCATTCATTGACCTTGTTGCCCCGCAGAAAAGGTCAGGTGAATTAGGCAGAACTGGAAGATATCTGGCATGATGTCAATTACTTGATCATTGACGAGATATCACTGATCTCTGTGAAGCTTCTGAGTGATATTTCGCACAGGTTGTCCTTGGCGAAAGCAGCGGACCCCTTGTGGGCAGGGAAACCATTCAGGGGGATCGACATAATGTTTACAGGAGACTTTGGTCAGTTGAAACCCATTGGGGAGCATCCCTTATTCGGCCACAAGATCCTTTGTTGGCTGTCAGCTGATATGATGGAGACAGTCAGTGGGCAGTCAGCTTTGCATGGTGCTTATGTTTGGCGGTGTGTCGAGCAAGTGGTCATGCTCCAGAAAAACTGGTGCACCCTGTCAGACCCTGCGTACATCAATCTGTTGGATCACATCCACTCGGGTGTTGCATGGACAGACTGTGGGACTATGACGCGCAAACAAATTGGGTGTGGGGTGAACTACAAATTGTCTGATTTTGAAACCCTGTCAAGGAGGAGAATTGACTATGTGTTGGCACACATGCCCGACGAGCTAGTCCGGTTCCAGGATGCGCCAGTTTTGGTGGCTCGCAAGACCTTCCACGATGCCATTAATGTATGGAAGGCTGTCACGTTTGCACAGCATGCAGGGCACTTGCTGCACTACTACCGATCGTGTGACACATACAAGAGGCAGGCACTTCCACAACCTGTCCAGCAGTTGGTGTGGAAGATCAGTTTGTCGGCATCTGACGATGCTCTGGGATGCTTGCCTTTGTGCATCAGAATGCCTGTGATGATTACAGAGAATCTGACACTGTCGCATGTGGTTGTAAATGGGGCACAAGGGACCGTGCATGGTATCACGTACACACAGGATGCACAAGGATATTGATATGCTTCATGTATATACGTTCATCTGCCACAATTGAATGTCTGCATTGTGGAGGGCCTAGTCGATGTTGTCCTGATAGTACCCTCTGTCTGCAGGTTTAAGTATACAGATCCTCAGGGTAACACTTATTCCATTACCAGATCCCAGGTACCTCTTTTACCAGCATTTGCTTTCACCAACTACAAGATCCAAGGAAGGTCCTTGCCTGCAGCCATTGTGGACCTGGCAGGTTGTCGCAGCCTCCAGAGTGTTTACGTCATGCTGTCTCGTGCAAAAGGGCTCGGGTGCCTCCTCGTTCTCAGATGGTTTCCCCCACACAAAGTTTTCCAGGCACTATTTCAAGAGTTTCGTGATGAGTTCCACAGACTCTTGGAGCTGGCACTACAGACCACCGTCTGGTATGAGTCACAGCATGAACCTTTGCCAGCGATGTCAGGATAAGAATTCTGGGTATATAGCTTCACTTTCCACCACCAGGTGTACTGTGAACAGTGATGAATGTGGGGTAAGAGGGGTATGTGAGAAACTTTTGCAATGGTAAGGTTTAGTTATGGTATGTGCTTCCTGCAGGTCTCAGGCTCATGAATGCCCAAAGCGGTTCTCTTCCTGGTTCACAGATGTTCCCTCCTAAACACCACGCAGGGGCTCAGCGATCCTCCCAGCAACATTGGACTTCTGGTGTCTCCACACTTTGAAGTTGTGCCACCTCTGGCCACCATATCACGTACAGGCAGCCGGGATCATATGGTGACCGGATCCTATGTGGACAGTTGAACAAGTCATGGCACCGGTGTCGTCTATGTTCCGCTACCGCCCATTCTCTGCCCAACATCTGCAAGTCGTACCCATATGACCTGTACTTGGTGTAACAGGCAAGTAGTTTGTCTGTTGGTGTTAAAACTGAGTCAACTCTGAGGCTTATCTCCTAAACATCGGAGATTGGGCCGAGACGTGGGGCTTCGGCTTCACCATATGTGGTGCACCCTTGCAGAGTTCAGCCCCTTATTTCGGGGTCGGAGGTCAGAGGGTCAGAGGCGTCAAACTCGATGTTGTAAACAATGACGAGATTATGACTAGAAGTCAGATAGGTGAGAGTCTTCAAGACTCAAAGGATCCGGGGGTTTGGAGCTGAGAATATAGTTGATATTCAAACTGAAGAAAGTACATGATTCGGAGAGGTTTATATACTAAGGTTCGGAGGTGTATTAGTAACATCTGAGTAAGGGTTTGTAAGTAGAATGAATCCAGGTACAAGTATGCTGAAGCAGTGTTTGGATGAAAGAAAGCCGGAGCTGTGTTACTAATGAGAGCATAGGATTGGATGCAAGTAAGTAGCGAGACTAGTACAGATATAGACAAAGTAACATAATAGAAATGGAGAGGAACATACTATGAAAGACTGAGGTCAGACATCCGAGAGGTCGGGGGTCCAAGCCGAAAGGAAGAGTATTGGGTTGGTCGAGTAAAGACTCAGGGGTAGGCTCGGATGTCCGAGTTTGGACTTAGCGAAATTTCTGGGATATGACAGTCAGCGCATTGTTTACAAACTGATGTGTATTGATCAGGCTTTGCTTTCGTGTGGTGAGTTGTGGGTATGCAGAGAAGAAACCCTCTGATGAGATGAAGTTCACCACTGCAGTTAGATGAAACTGAAAGATAGGGGTGATTGAAGAATGCGTAGTTGACTCGACGATGTCAATCTGTTGGTCTCCGTTGGTAAGTGTTGTCACTGATGTGATGGGTTGGTTGCAGCATGGAATCTGATGAGACTTTGCCAGTGGCCATACTGGTATGTAACCATGGGTGCAAAGACGGTTGACGACCTTGTGAACTTGGCGCCATGGAATATATACATCCATGTCATGGGGTGCCCATCCTCCTGTGGGATTGAAGACGTGCAGCACGAACGATCCGGAAACCACTGCCCTATGGTCGTGCAACAACGACATGAAATCTCCTGGTTCCAGGGCAAAGGGTCTCAGTGCCCGAAGATATTGTTGACATATGGCCTTGTGCATGCGCACGTAGTTCAGACTGGATGTCCTTCCATAATTCAATATGTCGGCAATGGACAGTTGACCGACGATCATGTCTGTGATCTTGATGGCCAAACCATCGATGAGTTTGCCATTACTGTACTGCTCACAGTAAGTATGACCCTGTTTTGTGATGCTTCTTCTGACTTACTGTGGCCCAGTTCTTGGGTAGGACAGACATGCAGCACCTGTTATGCTTGGCCCGGGTAGGGTCGAGCGTAGACTCAAGGGGAGGTTCTAGGGCTAAGGAGTACCAGTGTCTAAGACGCTACGGTACGACTAAGACCTTTGGGTGAGGTATCTGCTCACGAAGAGCACGCTCAGCGTCGAAGGATACAATGAAGTCCGAAGAGGACGAGTCTTATCCCTGCCTTGGGAGATCGAGCGTAGGAGTTATCTCAAGAGTATGATTGAGTAGCTCTAGCTTAAAGAGTACAAGTGCAGAGACTACGGTTTATATACGCGAGTCGTAGAAGGTTATGGAAACCCGTAGAAGAGACAGGTAAACAAGGAATAAAGAGAGATGTGACTCGGGGAATTGTAAGGACTCGGGATGAGTTGAAGCGAGTCACATCCGCTGCGGATCTGTCGATCAGTGTCGATCAGAAGCAGCTGTCAATCAAAGATTATCATGAAACAAAGAAGTGGCCAGAACGGCCCAAAGCGACGATGACAGTGGGGTCATTAGTCGGAAATGAAGAAAAGATGCGGTCTGTGGGAGTATCAACCTACGTGCCATACGAGAGTGGTCTGGGTGATGCCAGATGAGATGGATAGTGATCCATCGAGACTAAACTAAGAAAAGAAATAAATAAATGGGGCCAGGTCGAGTCGTAACATTACCCCCTCCTTATGCTCCGCAATACCACTTGAGGAACTTCATAAGTCAATGTAGCCCCCGTTGGGGGATCCTGTGACATTGGCGTAAGCCGTGTTGTCCCACACATCATCTGTAAAGTCGAGTTCCGGTTCATCCTGGATACGGGACGCGAGTGGGTGAGGTCACAGACGGTGCGACCTTTGTGACAAGCGAGAGGAGCTAGAGGATTGGGATGATGAGGATGGTGTGGCAGGATGGGGGCGGCGGCAAAGTGGACACTGATTCTGAATGTGTCTGGGGTGCATTCGAAGACAGAACGGGCACTTGTATTCTGGGCAATCAATGCACCAGTGTCCAAGGCGATGGCAGTGAAAACAGGATGCATTGTATAGGGGGTGATCAGTGGTAAGGCTGATCTCACCTTCATTCATGAGATGAACTCGTTTGAGTCGGTCGATAAGATTGATCTCGCTAGGTGACAGCGGGGAGGACGACATGGACGGCGTCGGAGCGATGGGCTCAACCTGCGAGGGAACTAGAATTGTTTCAACTGGGAGAGAGGGTTGAATGGGGGGAAGCGGGAGACCAGCCTTAGCGAGGTCCTGTGAGTAGCGTTCTATGTCAGCGACGAAATCCAACATGTCAAGTTGGTGCATGGCCGATAAAAGATAGGAATGGATACGGCGGGCTACAAGGCGTAACTGGGTAGAGAAGAACTCCGACTGGGCATTTGCGGATGTAAAGGAGGCAATGGGGTCGAGACGAGAGACCTGTAAAAAGGCTAGGTACAAAGATTCGAGCGGGGAGTCTACATCTAAATGAGCCTGCATGGTAGCTGCAAGGCGAGAATCGCGGAGGCAAGTCTGGAGGAGACGTCCAGACTTGCAAGATAGCAGGTCGGATCAGAGAGTGTATGCGAAACATGGAACGTTAACGGAGAGAATGGTTCGGGGTTTTTCTTCCTTGTTGAGGACCGAGGGCCAAGGGAGAGGCGTGGTGTTCCATCCAGGGGTGGCGGAGTTACTGGTGGAGTCATCGGCGAGAACCATAGGAGGGTGTATGGTGGGAACGGCAAGTTCCTGGTCTAAGGGGGAAGGGTCATCGACTCCCTCGAGGGAGGGGAGAGCGGAGTCGGTGAAGGTAAGGGAAGATTCGGTGAGGGAGGATTCAGTGGATGGGGAGTGCGACATGTTGTAAGGTGTGATAGAGCTCAGTTGGTGATTCTCACGTAGAGACCAGCACGTAGAGTTCTAGGGAGGGAAGACCTTGGAGTGAAGCTTCTTATAGCTTCAAAGGATTGCTTGGGCATGTTTGAATTCCTGTTCCGGGAGCCAGGTGTCGTCGGAGGCAGTGAAACCATGCCAGTGGACTAGGAATTGTCAGTTGGCAGCGGAGCCCTGGTGTCGTACGATCTTTTCAATTTCATATTGTTCTTCGCCATCGATAAGATCAGGCGGCAGTGCTGGGAAGTTAGGGCCGTGCACAGGGTTTTCTTTGTACGGGGTGAGGAGCGAGGTGTGGAAAACCGGATGTATTTTCCATGTCTTAGGGAGGCGGAGTTGGTACGTGATCGGGGACAATACCTTGACAATGGTAAAAGGTCCTTCACGTTTTGGGGCGAACTTTGGATGAGTCAAGTTTCGTTTCAAATTTCTGGCTTCGAGCCAGACTTGATCACCTTTCTCGAACGGGGTGAAGTGCTTCTTGTTCCGAGAAGCCATGACTTGCCTAGCTAGTTCGTGCACAGCAAGGGCTTCTTGGTGGGCAGCAGTAAGTTCCTTGATGCGATCTTCCACGGCGGGGAGATCCGTGAGTGGGAGAATGGTGGGGATCGGAGTAGGTTCATATCCCATCATTAGATAGAACGGGGATTTACCGGTGACGGAATGAGGGCGGTGATTGTGAGCGAATTCAGCGTGGATCAACCGATCAGCCCACGTGGTGGGGTTATTTCCCGCAAAGATCCACAGGTACATCTCAAGTTCCTGATTGATCCGTTCCGTTTCCCCATCAGTCTGGGGGTGATACATGGTTGATAATGCAAGGGAACATCCGAGAAGCCTACCGAGTTCTTTTGCGAAGCGGGAAGCAAATTGGGGACCTCGATCTGATCTTCTCATAGAGGCCGAACCTGGGGTAAACTTTCTTGAAGTAGAGGGTCGTGACATCTTCGGCGGAGGCAGCTTTGGTAGTAGGGCAGAAAATAGCCCCCTTCGAAGATGCGTAGTCAGCCCAGACTATTACAGCTGTGAAACCATTGGAGTTGGGGAGATCCGTGATCATGTCGCAGGAGATCTGCTGGAACGGGCGCGTGGCGGTGGATTTGTTGGGGGTGAGAGGAGGGGTCATCAGGTGGGTGTTGACCTTGTGCTGCTGGCAAAGGGCACAACCTTCGACATACTTGCGAACGTACTGGGCCAACCCAGGCCACCAGAACTCACTCACAACGAGCTGTCGGGTCTTCAGGAACCCTGGGTGCCCAGCAGATTCGTGGTCATGACAATGCTGGAGGATGGACTGACGCAGTCCAGCGACAGGGAGAATATAAACACGTCCTTGATAGGTCAGGATACCTTCGTGGAGCTGCCAGTTGCTGAGGCGGGAGCGAAAGGCAGTAGGGATGGAGCCATCAAAGGCCTGAAGAGTCTGAAGGAAGAGGGGGTCATCCTGTGACATAGTCTTAATGTGATCCCGGAGGGCAGAATCAATGAGTCGGACAAAGATGGAGTCCGGGAGGAGGACAGTCTGGGTGTTGTCCGGTGCATGGGCAAGGAAGTCCAGATGCCGTGATAGAGCGTCCGGGCCGGCGAGGAGGGATCCCGGGACGTGGATCATCTTGTAGTCGAAGTCCGCGAGGTCCAATAACCAGCGGGCTTGTTGACGGTTGAGGTTCTGAGGGGCTCGGAAATATGTGAGGTTGTTATGGTCAGTGAAGACCTGAACTGGAGTAGAGGAGCTATGCAGGAGATGACACCAGGACTTGAGAGCGCGGATGATAGCGAGAAGTTCGCGGTCATGAATATCATAGTTGTGCTCGGCAGGGGAGAATGATTGGGATAGGTATGAGCAGGGGTGCCAAGCACCATTCTCGTTGGTCTGGAGTAGGATACCACCCATGGCCACGCTGGAGGCATCGGTCATGATGGCGAACGGTGTGCCGGGATCAGGGAGGCGGAGGACAGGTTTCAAGAGAAAGAGTTCCTTTAAGTGGAGGAATGCAGTTTCTTGTGATTCGTCCCAATGCCAGGGTTGGGTCTTCTTGGTGAGATCTATGAGGGGACAAGCGATGGTAGAGTAGTCCAGGATGAATTGCCTATAGTAATTGGCAAATCCGAGAAAGGACCGGACTTCTTTGACAGAGGTAGGAGCAGGCCAGGAGGTGATCCCGTCAAGCTTGACGGGGTCCATAGCGAGCTTGCCAGGGGAGAGAATCATACCAAGGTAATCCACTTGTTCCGTGGCAAAGGAACACTTGGATAGGTGAAGGTGGAGGTTGAGCTCCTCCATCCGTTGGAGGACTCTCTTAGTCCGTTCAGTGTGGAGCTGCTTGTCGGGGGAAAAGATAAGGAGGTTGTCCATATAGATGACGAGCCATCCTTCAGAGATCATGTCTTGGAACAAATCATTCATGAATCGTTGGAACGTAGCAGGGGAGTTAGTCATGCCAAAGAACATGACCATGGGTTCAAAAAGGCCCTTGTGAGTAAGGAAGGCGCCTTTCCACTGATGTCCATCTTTGATCCGGATGTTGTTATAACCCCATTGGACGTCAAACTTGGTGAAGACCTTAGCGTCCTGTACCTTGTTGATGAGGTCTTCTATCCGGGGTAAGGGGTACGCGTCTCGGATTGTCTGGTCATTGAGCTTCCGATAGTCCATGCAGGGTCGGAGTTTAGGGTTTCCGTTAGAGTCGAGCTCCTTCTTCTGGACAAAGAAGAAAGGGGATGCTTGGGGGGAATTCGAGGGGCGGATGGCACCGGACCGGAGGTTCTCTTCTAGGAAGGCTTCGGTGGCTTCACGTTCTCATGGTGATAACGGGTATAGCTTGCCAATCTTCGGTTCGAAGCCTTCTTTGAGGTTAATCTCATGATCATACGTCCGCTCCGGTGGGAGTTGTCCGATTGGTCGTTCTTCGAACACCTTTTGGTATTGCTCATACTCCGCTGGGAGGGTGACTTCGGGTTTCTTGTTGAACTCCGCTTGCGTGAGCTGCATGGCGGAGGTGATCTTGGCGATAACCGGAGATCCTAAGGGATAGAATTGCGATCCACACCATTGGATTCAGCCAATTCTATAATGATCATGAGCCCTCTGACAGAACTCGTCCTCCGTTTCTTCGTCAAGGTATTCATAGAGTCGGGTGTGGTCAACACAGTTGACCTTAACTTGACGCAGGGGGGTCCAGTTGAAGCTGGGTCTCTTGAATCGGTCGCTATATTCAGAGGTAGCGACGTTGTGTTCCTGGAAGAGAACTTTGGACTGATCGCAAGATTCTGGGATGTCGATCGTCTGTTTAAACCAGTTGATCTTCGGGTTGGTAGAGCAGAGCCAGGGAAGTCCGAGAATAATGTTTTCGCTTCCACAAGACATAACGTGAAAGAGAACCTTCTGGGTGATCCCTCCAGTGTTGGCGTAGAGGGTACAGGTGAATCGGATGGCTCCGTGGGAGTTACTAGATTGGTCGATGTTTCGAACAGGGATGGGTTTTGGGAGTCGGGAGAGGGGGAGCTTGTGCTTTCACACGAAGTCCCAGTTGATGCAGGAGATATCGGCGCCGCTGTCGATCAGGGCGCGGGTGTCAATGGCTTTGAGAGAGTGCACAGGTACGATGAGCTGAACTGGGATCTGCATAGATTTGCGAGTCTCAGATACAAGTACATTGGCACACCTAGGAGGAGTCCGCGTTGACAGGATCCTCCGTTCTAAAAATCCTTGTGGGAGAAGGAGATTCTAGCTACTGACTCGGATTCGTCATCATCATCTTTGCAGTCAGCTAGCTCAGGGAGGTCATCCTTCTTCACCTTATGAGTCTTCTTGGGGTTCTTGGGTGAATCATAGACCTTGCACTCTTTTGCCATGTGGCCGGTCTGGTGGCATTGGAGGCAGCGGCCTTCTTTGAAGCACTTCTGCCTTTCAGCTTCAGTGAGCTTTGGAGGAAGACGGACCGCGTCGACGTCCATGGTGTCGGGGTCCTTCTCTTCCTTCTTGGAGTAAGTCGGCACGTACGAAATGCCGGGTTTCTTGTGTTGCTGTGCAATCCCTTGGGCTCGGCGGCAGTGAGAGTCGAAGAGGGCCACCTTCTTATACCAGTCGGCAACCTTGGTGGGGGGTTTCTCCATCCGGAGAACGTCAAACATCAAGTCTTCGGGTATACCCGCAGAGTAATAGGAGACTAGCACCGAATCATCGGTTACTCCTGCGACGGATACCTTGGACCTAAACTGTGTGGTGTAGTTAGCCAAAGAAGGGGAAAATTCACCCTTCTTTCCGGGCATCATTCGCTTGGTGGTGAGCCAGGTGAGCATGTTGGTAACCGATTCTGAATGGGAGAAAACTCCTTCGAAGTCGGACCACTTCCCGAGAGAGAAGCCTCCACCAGAGATCTTGGATTCTCGGAAGGTATCAGCCCATGTGGATGCCGTACCTTTCTTCATGAAAGAGAGCGCATAGGTGATTCGCCTAGCATCATCGTTGTATATTTCTGCGTTGATGGAGAGGTACAGTTGTACCGAGCGAAGCCAGGGCTTCGCCTTTGTGAGGTTTCCGTCGAAGTCCTCGGGGACTCCGAGGCGGATTTCTGTGGGCTTGGTTCCCATGACAGGAGTCTGAGGCTGAGGTTGGGGGGTGGCTGGTGCTGTGACTGGGAAGATCTGACCGCTTTGAGCGATTGGTGTCAGTGACGGTGGAGTGGGGTTACGAGGGATAACTGCTCCAGCTGAAAGCTGGTGAGACAGTAGTCTAGAGAGTTCTTGTGATTCTGCTTCCTTGGTGGGAGAGCATAGGTCGAGGTCAAGGTCGGGGTTATCAGAGCCTTTAGTGGAGGCTTCTGAGTCCGATGTTTCTGAGGCTGAGGATTCTAGGGCTTGTGAATCTGTGGCTCTCCACAAGGTGGAGATCGGTGGCGGTCGGGCTGAGGAGGAGGGCCTACTTGATGGTAGCTGTGACGTGGTAAGCTAGAGCTTTTGTTACGCTTGGCCCAGGTAGGGTCGAGCGTAGACTCAAGAGGAGGTTCTAGGGCTAAGGAGTACCAGCGTCTAAGACGCTACGGTACGACTAAGACCTTTGGGCGAGGTATCTGCTCACGAAGAGCACGCTCAGCATCGAAGGATACAATGAAGTCCAAAGAGGACGAGTCTTATCCCTGCCTTGGGAGATCGAGCATAGGAGTTATCTCAAGAGTATGATTGAGTAGCTCTAGCTTAAAGAGTACAAGCGCAGAGACTACGGTTTATATACGCGAGTCATAGAAGGTTATGGAAACCCGTAGAAGAGACGGGTAAACAAGGAATAAAGAGAGATGTGACTTGGGAAATCATAAGGACTCGGGATGAGTTGAAGCAAGTCACATCCGCTGCGGATCTGTCGATCGGTGTCGATCAGAAGCAGCTGTTGATCAAAGATTATCATGAAACAAAGAAGTGGCCGGAACGGCCCAAAGCGACGATGACAGCAGGGTCATTAGTTGGAAATGAAGAAAAGATGCGGTCCGTGGGAGTATCAACCTATGTGCCATACGAGAGTGGTCTGGGTGACACCAGACGAGATGGATAGTGATCCATCGAGACTAAACTAAGAAAAGAAATAAATAAACGGGGCCAGGTCGAGTCGTAACAGCACCTGCGTGACTGGGTGTTGTATGTTATATCCATGTGTGGACTATATGTGAAGCAATGTCTCTTGATCAGCAATGATGTGCATCCTGACACGTCATCTATTCAAATATCCTTAACAAATTACTGCTTGTTGTGCAGGTCCTGGTTGCCATCGTCAATCGTGACCGTGCCTGTGATGGCCGCATCATATAGAGAACTCCTCTGCTGTTCATTCTTGGCCATATCATGACTTTTGTTACCCATGAGGCTCCTTGATGCTTCTGCTGGCCACTACTCATAGGTTGCAGATCCCAAAGGTGTGCTTGTGAAAAGTCTGTGGGATCTTGATCTGGTGGCAGGTATCAGTTGTCCCATCGAAGGCGAGGCCAACATCTCACATGCCATGCCTGCAACCTATGCTGAAGTCTGTGACTGGGCGGTCATGGCTCGGAAGCTGAAGGTGACAGATCACACATGCATGCATGTTCTACTGTACAAGAATCCCACAGTCCCATCGGATGGCACTGTTTTCCCTGTCACTGTGCGCCTGCAAGGGTTCCTCGGAAAGCACAACCTCTTGTTGTTTGGCACTTGGCCAGGGTAAGCGTTCTATCTGACCAGAGCTCCTTGTTTCCTGGTTGATGAGATGGGACTTAGGTCTGAGATGACCTGTGCCTCTGCAATACAACATCTGTCCTTGCATTCTGGTGGGCATGATGGCATTTGGGAGGCTT
>JBBPSV010000364.1:0-20073 GCA_038093795.1 Retiboletus fuscus
AGACTATGATGAATCCGAGACCTGGGAGCATCTACCCGAGGCAACCGCCGTCCCCCAAGTATGGAAGTCATTCGTTGACGCTGTCATTTCACTCTATCCCGGAACCGATGCTACTGACCGATACAGCCGAGCCGATTTACAGAACATAGTCCAGGACTTCCGGACTAGACCTATCCGGACTATCGAAGTCCTAGGAGCATTTTACCGCACATTCCTCAAGATATCAGCTCCGCTCGTTGCTGCCAGATGCATTTCTGAATTCGAACGAGATTCGCTCTTCATTAGCGCGTTTCCTACTGACGTCACGAATCAGATCCGCTTTCGTCTGTCCGTAACCAGACCAGACTTCCATCCTGACGACTGTCCCTCAATGGCAGACTCCTATTCTGCTGCGCAATTCATACTGACTGATCGCCATTTGCAGTCCAGATCACTGATGCCGACCATGCTCCATCCGTCAAGATCGTCACTGCCGCCATCCGGACTAATGCCGTCACCACCCGGTCTATCTGTTTCGTCTACCGGACTTCGATCCTTTTCATTGTCACATGTTGCTAACGCTCACCCGAACTCTGTCACTAACAGTTCACAGACCTGTGCATTTTGTGGTGCATTGGGACACTTCGTCTGCAACTGCCTGCACGCCGTCGAATACATTCGCTTTGGTAAAGTCCTCAGAGGCATGAACGGCCGTCTGTACCTGCCAGACCAATCGCCAATCCCTCACCTACCAGGATGCTCCTGTATACGGGTGTCCGTCGACGCAATCTGCGCAGCCGAGTCTTCACAGACAGCTTTTACCTCACACGCTCAGCTGACGCATCCAGCCGATAGTATTCCGTCCCTGACCATCCCGAACGCTGACCATTCTGTAGATCGCTCTCGGACTACCATCCAGACTCCCATAGAGTCGTCATCATCGAACTCGGTCTCCCCAAGGGAGATCCCAGAATCACAGTCTGTTTCATCCGGATCCGTCGTTGCTGACATAAGACCATCTGTAACCCCCACAGCCGTATCCATGTCCGTTCCCATCGCACCAGTGGCTATCATGCCCAAGTACCCCACGGTCACAGTTTTATTACCATCGTTTTCACCGACCAGTCTATCGTTACCGGATTTTTCTTTACCATTATCGTCTTCACCTTCTTCGTTGTTACTTCATCACCGGTCTTCGTCCATTCCCACTGAACCATCGTCATCATCACCGCCGTCTTCGTTTTCTACCGGACTACCATCATCGTCATCGTCCATCATTTCATTACCACTGTATACTACTGTACCATCATCGTCCGTTACCGTTTCACCCACGCCGACCGATTTACGTCGGACTTGCTCACCACCACCACCATATACTCATACTATCATTTCGTCTCGGACAGATGTCCCTCGGACCGATGTTATCGCTTTCTACCTGGTCATGTCGTTTATCATTTTTGTTGCCCTACTACTTGGTCTGACTGTCCTTTGCCTTGCTTTCCGGTCTTTCGTCACACCATGCACAGTCCGGCCGCTTTACCTCTTGCTATGATTCCTTGGCCACACTTATCCCCTTTTGAACGCAGTCACCGTTTGTTCGCCCGTCATACCCACGACGTGATTTATTTTTCCCATCCCTTCGTTCCCATCCCACTTGACCTAGTCCACTTACTGGTCTATGGCTGGGAGGCCATCAGCTAAGTCCTGTGGGGGGGGGAGTATTGCTTACCTTCGTCGCTCACTCGTTATTTTAAGTTCATTCTTGTTTCGCATCATTACGTTCATTCGATGCTGCGCTGGACTATAAACCGGTCTTATACACTTTCATTGATCCTCGACCGGTCTTATCATACAACACACCGACCATCGTAACCTCTGTTTTACCCTGGGATTCGACTGGTGACACTACGCACACACTCGTAATTACTAAAAACCGAACCACAGACACTTGATACCATATACTGCCGAAAAAGAGAAAAAGAACAAAACCACGAATAAAACAAACTATTATGCCATTTCCTTCCTTCCGTGTCTCACCATGTATCTAACCCATGTACCCGCTTTGTTTCACACACGTCCCGAGACACCACGCACCTTAATTACGATAGACCGAGCATCATACTGAAGACTGTCACAAGACCGAGGATAGTCTGGCAGGTATAGACGACGAAAGAAGACCGATGAAGCCAAGCCGGGTGGTATCCCGCATATCGTTCCCTTTCGTAACCATTTTTCTTACTTACTTTTGTTTGTACTACATTTTCGTTCACTTTACTTCGAGACCAGACAGATGATACATTCGACGGACTACTTGCACACACGGATGGACTAGACGACGACAAGAATGGACTACCCTAGACGTCCAGCTCCTCCAACTCGGCAACTATCTCACCCACTTCCGCCATCACCCCATCCTGCTCCACCTCCAACGCCTTGAGGTTGGCCTGAATCTGGAAAAGCTGGGCATTGGCAGCATTGAGCCACCGAGCAAGCTCGTCCCGCTTCTTCTGGACCGCAGTCCTTCCGGATGCCTTCTTCATCACTGCCTTCCCCTTTCCCTTCGTCTTGACGGGCGTCTCCTCCTCGATATCGTCGTCCATGTCCACGTTGATGGGCAATGCGACCCGCTTGCTAGACCCGGCCTTAGCCTTGGGCCGGACTGGTCTCCCCGTTGATGAGATGTTAGACCAGACTATCCACGCAGAGTCTGGGACGACGTACCTTTTGTCGCCTCGAGTACGACCGCCATCGTCGACTCCCTCCTCGGCGCGTTCTGACCACCCGAGTTGCTGCAGCCGACCTTGAGGTGCCTGCAGCGGGTACACGCCATCCCCTTTCCCCTCAAGCACTGACTTGCAATGCCGACCTTGGTGCACAGCTTGCACGGTGGGTAGTCTGTTGCGGTCTTCGAGCCTGCATCCTTCGTCATCACAGTCTTCTTCTTAGGAGCGGCCGCTTCTTCGCCCTCGTCCACGTCCTCGTCAGTCCGCCCTCGCTAGACCACCATTAGTCCATCGACGAAGCCCAGTGGCATGCCACGTACCTTGCGCGCGGACGACGCAACCGACGCCGCAACCGACCCGACGCCAGACGATGCCATCCCCTTCTCCACCTCGGGCACTGTGCCCTCCTCGACCTCGTCGGTCTCCATTGTCTCCTTCTCCACCTCGGGCATCACATTCTTCTCGACCTCGTCGGTCTCCATTGCAGACTCTTGCATTGCCATGGACGGTCCAGATTCTTCAACAGGCGGCGGCACGTTCCTCGACTCCATCCACTTCGCGTATTGGTGTTCGGCCTTGATGACCTCGGCCGTGATCTTGTCGTTCATGTCGGTATCAATGTATAGCGCGTCCCCTTCTTTCTTGGCGGTCTCCCATGCGTCCTAGACTGTTCCTGTCTCGTTTAGCACCCACGCACGACCAGAATAGACCGGACACGCACCATCGCTGACCTGAACCTCCCCAACCACGAGTCGATGTCGTCCTTGAGGTCTTCCCTGTCGTTGGGCCAGGACTTCGCTTCCGCTTTGAGCCGGTCCGTGGCGTTCTTCAATTTGTGGCGCGCGTCCCGTCGTGCGATTGCACCCACATCGGTCATGACTTGGAGGTTGGCGAGCTGGCTTGCGAACTGTTGCTTGGACGACATTGAGGCGGATGCTGATGATGATGGAAGAGAGTGAGAAAGAAGTGGAGCGACGCGACGCGGTCAAGCTGCTTGACACGTCAAGACTGCGTATTCAAACCCCACATTGTCCGTGTTTCCCACGCCACACCACTGACTGGGGACAGTCAGTATTCAAGTACCCCGCGGATGTAGAGACTCGTACGTCTCTAGTGTCGTATCCCATCGTTTCACCACATCCTACAGACTGTCCATCGTTGTGTACACTCCATCTGGTCATCGTTTACCTAGTCTGGTCCGTCCTTCCTCACCCGGTCTCTTAGTCCTTGGTTAGTCCCGTCCGGTCTATTAGTCCTTTTGTTCAGTCTTCGTCGGTCTCCTTTCGTACCACTTATAAGTAGTTATCTTTACCCCTTTCATTCGTCGTCATCATTTATCGCTACTGTTGTCATCGCCTTCACTTCGTTTTATAGTTAGAGTTCGTGTTCTTTATCCCTGACAGTCCTGGGAAATGCCCAGACTATAAAGTCTTGTATCTTTGGTTTTCAAATACACTTTTCGACTTCTGAGGATCAAAGGATCCTCTCCACGCACACACGCACACATGTACTCGTTGCCGTCATCGTCTCCGCTGTCTTCCACATTGCTCTCCCCTCAGACTCACATGTCTGGACTATCGTATCCACCATCGGACTACCATTCTCGCTACTGGACTATCACTCCCTTCTCTGGACACACGTCCGGAATATCCTTCCTCCTGGACCATTCCCTTCTGGCACTTCACCTCTGCCTCAAACCCTCTTTGGGGACGAACCCATCGCACCCCTCACCTTTCATACTACCTGGACTTCTCCATAGGAGCCGGGTTTGTTGTTCTTCATTGCTGAAACCACTGATGAATCGAAACTCCTCTTTTCCCTCCACCAGGGAGCTTACTTACGACAGGAAAAGCTCCTTGTTCCCCCTCGACCCCCACCACGCCATGTTTTCATCAACTCAATTCAGGGCGAATGCCTGTATGCCTACAACAGATGGGAGGACGAATGCGACTTCCTAACCCACGCCCATGACCAATATACCATCAACCGAATCATTCGCTGTGGATCACGGTTCATTCCAGCTCCGGTAATCTCCCGACTCTCCATTGCCTCCAGCCTTGCCCTCTCCCCTGACACGCCAGTTGCCTCCTCCCTCCCAGAAGAATATGTCAGATATAAGGAGGTTTTTGCTGAAGAGGCAGCAAACGTTCTTCCTCCATCTAGACCCTACGACCATGCCATCAACCTCAAGGAGGACTTTGTTCCCCGAATCGCCAAGATTTACCCCCTTTTGGCTGATGAAAGACAGGCTATGGACAAGTTCATTGATGAAAACCTAGCTTTGGGTAAAATTTTCCCTTCAAAATCCCCTCAGGCCTCCCCTTTCTTCTTTGTTAAGAAGAAAGCCCAACTGGGACAGAAACCTGGCCTACGACCTTGCCAGGATTACCGATGCCTCAACAAACAAACCGTTCGAGACACGTACCCCCTTCCTCTCCTACAGGACTTCATGGACCGGATCCAGGGGGCGAAAGTATTCACCAAGATGGACGTCAGATGGGGCTATAACAACGTTCGCATTAAGGAAGGAGACCAATGGAAAGCCGCCTTTATCACGCATCGAGGACTGTTCGAACCGAATGTTATGTTCTTCGGACTAACCAACTCTCCCCCCACATTCCAACGGTTCATGAACGATTCATTCTGAGACCTCATCGTGGAAGGATGGCTATTCATCTATATGGACGACCTCCTCATTTTCTCCCCCAACCAACAAACCCACACTGAACGGACCCACCGAGTACTGCAGCGAATGGAGGAACTTCACCTTCATTTGAAACCCGAAAAATGTTTCTTCGACAGAGATGAGGTCGAGTACCTTGGAATGATTATCTGCCCGGACGAGATCGCCATGGACCCTACTAAGTTAGATGGAATAGCCCATTGGCCCACTCCCACCTCCGTAAAAGAAGTCCAATTGTTCCTAGGGTTCACTAATTTTTACCGACAATTCATCCCTGACTACTCCACCATAGCCCGACCCCTCATTGACCTTACTAAGAAGGCCACCGCCTGGTCCTGGAATGACTCTTGTCAGTCTGCGTTCAACCTCCTTAAGGCAAAGTTCGCATTCCAACCAGTTCTCCGAGTTCCGGATCTCTCAGCCCCCTTCACTATCACCACCGACGCCTCTCTCTATGCTTCTGGAGGGATTCTCCTCCAAGCAGATCCTAATGGCGAATGGCATCCCTGTTCTTACCTCTCTCAAAGCTTTGACTCCACCCAGCGGAACTACGACATCCATGATTGGGAGCTCCTAGCGGTGCTCCAAGCGCTCAAAGCCTGGTCTCACTACTTGTGAGGATCTCCTCACCAGGTTCGGGTGTTCACAGACCATAAAAACCTCACTTACTTCTGAGAACCCCACACTCTGAACCAGCGACAAGCTCACTGGCTACTTGATCTCGCAGATTTTGACCTTAAACTAATCCACGTACCCGGGTCTCAACTCGCTGGTCCTGACGCCCTCTCCCAACACTCGGACCACTTCCCAAAAGATGCCTCAGACAATTCTCTCGTAACCCTACTTCCTCCATCCCTCTTTGTCAATGTCATCGACATCGCCCTCTCCTCCAAGATCCGCTCCACCTCAGCTACCGACCCATTCGCCCTGACCTCGCTCCAAGCCATGGATGAGAATATCCCTGCAGCATTTCACTCCTGGCTGTCCGACTGGCAAAACCGAGAAGGGATACTCACTTATCAGGATTGCATATATGTTCCCCCTGAAGGAGATCTCAGATGAGAGATCTTACAAAGATACCATGATCATGAAACTGCTGGTCACCCCGGATACCTCAAAACCCATCAACTGGTTTCTGCAGAATTCTGGTGGCCTGGTCTGGCATTGTTCATTCGAAACTACATAGAAGGATGCGCGGTCTGCCAACAGTGTAAATCCAACACCCATCCTGGCACCCCACCTCTCATCCCTATCACAACCTCCACATCCCATCCTTTTCAGGACATCTTGGTTGACCTAATCACCGACCTCCCAGTCTCTGATGGAAAAGACTCCATAGTTGTCTGGGTAGACCGAGCCTTCAAGGGGGCGATATTCTGCCCAACTACCAAATCTGCCTTGGCAGCCAATGTAGCCTCCCTTTACTTCCACAAAGTTTACCGACATTTCGGACTCTTTGATCGTGTCATATCTGACAGAGGCCCCCAATTCGCTTCAGCATTCGCCAAAGAAATAGGGCATATCTTGAACTACAACCTTCGCCTGTCTACCGCCTACCACCCCCAAATGGATGGACAGACTGAACGGACAAATCAAGAGTTAGAAACTTATCTTCAGATCTTTTGCAAGGACAACCCTGCCTCTTGGACAGAACTCCTGACTTTTGCCAAGTTTGCCCATAACCACCGCCCCCACTCTGTCACCCACCAATCTCCATTCTTCCTTCAGATGGGCTACGAACCTAAACCCCTTCCCTCCGTCCTCTCTCCCTCCAACCTTCCTGCAGTGGAACTCTGCCTTGCCCAACTCACCAAGGCCAGAGATGAAGCCCAAGCTGCCCACGAGCTTGCCAGGGCCACTATGGCCTCTCGAACTCGACAACGCTTCAAACCCTTTGCCCTGGGGGATAAGGTTTGGTTGGAAGCTAGGAACCTTCATCATCTTCAGAAGGACCCCAAATTCCTCCCGAAGCATGAAGGGCCATTTGAAATCGTTAAGGTTCTTTCTCCCATTACCTATCATTTACGCCTCCCTAAAACCTGGAGGATTCACCCTGTTTTCCATGCCTCGCTTCTCTCCCCTGCCAAGGAAACCCCAGTCCATGGCCCGAACTTCCCCCAACCACCTCCGGACCACATTGGCCCCAAAGAGGAGTTCCTCATGGACCACATTCTCCGTCATCAGGGACCACCCTCCTGATGGCGTTTCTTGATCCGTTGGAAGGGGTATACCACAGAAGATGACTCCTGGGAACCTGTGTGGAATTTAAAGAATTCCAAACTCCTCCTGGCCGCCTATAAGAAGCGTCACCCCAAGGATTTCCCTCCCCAGCTCACTTGATCTCCTACCAACAAACCTGCCATACCATGCCCTGCTCAGATGTTCCCAAACTCGTTCTTCCTATTCCCCCCCGACACAGCGATTCACTGCCTACAGAATCTGTTACTGATTCTGTCCTTGCTTCTGTCTCTTCTCTCACCGTCTCCGATGACTCTGACAGAGGGATTCTCTCCCGTCCAACTCCTCAGTCTAGCCTCGCTACTCCTCATTCTCTGTCTCCTAGCATCCCAAGTGTTCCTTCTTCTCATTCCTACCATATGCCTTCTTCCGTTCTAAACCCCCACACCATGATCATCGACAACACCTCCTCCCTGGTATCTTGCGTCGCAACCCTGGGTTGGGGAAACTGGCCTGCCATTTCTATCCCTGAACTTGCAGAACCCCCTGTCCGCCTGGCTGCTTATCTTGGCACCATTGAATCCGTCGACCTCCCCGAGCATGCCTATCGGGCACGCCCAGACCTCCCTACCGATGCAGAGTCCCACACCCTCCTCCAATTCCTCCAGGACCCCAGATACGCCATCCCCATCGGCGCACACCTAGACTATGGATCCACGCTCCACTCCCTCTACCTCGCCACTCTCCAAGTTGCCCGACTCACCTCCCTCGTATGCACACCCTCGGCCTCCGCCGATGCCAACGCCACCTTCCGTAACCACACCCTATCTCATATCCAAATGGAGTTGGAGACTAACCTCCTCATGGCATTCTACCAACTTGGCATGCTGGAGTTCATGCAAGACCTGGACCGTTATCTCCAGGATCTCACCCGTTACACCCACCTTGGCGCTACCACCGTGTCTACTCCCTCAGCCTCTTCCTTGGCACTGAACTCCAAGGAGCTCAATGTCATGGAATGTATTGAAGCCTGCTGGACCGGCAACTTCAGCAACACCCCTCTCCTCCCATCCCACCCTTGTTTTCACGAGGCCTGCTTCGAATGCCACTGCCTTGGTCACCAGCGTGTCAACTGTGGGGTCTATCAATGTCCGGTATGCCACTGTTTCCATCCCAGTCACTCTCAGCAGCAGTGCCCTCTGCGCCACGCTCCTCCACCGCCCTCGCTCTCTACCTCTCCCACCTCCTTGCACTCGTCACACCCCTCCTCACCCCACCGTTCTTATCACGGACCCTGTCATCCCCGTGGCACCCACTGCATGGTCCCCAGCCGCCCGCGCCGCCACTCCCACTCTCCAGACTTGGACTCCGGTGTGGACAATGACATCTGGGACGACACCGCCTTCGCCAATGTGACCAGGTCACCTGCTATGGGGGCGTGTGACCTGTAAAGTGTCTGCGCCGGTGCCTTGACCCTCGTGGGGGGGTAATATTACATTTTCCCTGTTTTTCACCCTTGCTACTACATTTTCCTTGACCTTATGCCTACCCTTATCTTGCACTCTGTTCATCTCACTGTTTGAGCCCCGCCCGACGACATCTTTTACCTCTGTATTATTCATACATTCTCCAACGTTCCCTTGGCTTCCACGCCTCGTGAACGCTGACTCCCCTTTGTTCCTCAGTGTTCTACCAAGTTCTAAGCCTGACTCATCCTTGTTCCACTGCATTCTATCTAGTTCTATCTCATTACCACAGCTCGCCTATTTAAACCGTAGTACTCAACCTGTAACTCTAAGCTTGATCTTCTCAATCTAACGAGTTCTTGCAGACTTCGTCTGATTCCCTCGCCTTCGTCCTTGTCCACCCTTCGCTTCTATAGCAAAGGGCAGCCCTCTAGTAGCACCACGGCTAGAGGTTCCTTCGCATCACCCAAGCTCCCAACTCCCTATCTGCTTGACTCCTTTGAGAACACACCTAGCCTATGGCAAAGCATAACAGGTTCCATCTGGTCATAGGAAGGATTTCTGGATTAGTTTGGATAGTTCCAAGTGAGCAGTGGCTTTGGTATCGAAGGGGAAAAAGGTGGTTTCAAAGTTGGTAGCAAAGTAGGAGAAGGTCTTCTCTGTGGGTTTGGTGTTAGGATCTGCCATCTTGTCATACCACATTTCGGCAAAGGAAGCACCTCTTCCTTTGCTCATCTTGTTGAGGGTAGTCATGATTTTTCCCTCATCAGTGGAGTACAGGGTGGGGTTTAAAGCAAAGTAGGCCTTCATGGCCTTGATCCATCTGGAGGCATCTGTGGGTTTTCCGGAGAAGTCGGTGGGGAGGGCAGCTTTTAACTCAGTGTCTTTAGCCATGGTAGGTTGGGCAGGGGTGGGTACAGTGGTTTGGGTTGGTGCGATGACTTGGATGGCAGTGATCAAGGGGTTAATTCCAGGGGTGGTGCATGGTTGTCTGAGTTTTGAAGATCTCTGGGGAAGTTCAATGGTCTGGTATGGGTTGTGGAAAGGAGGGATCGAAGTACCTGTTTCCTTGCTTGGGTCAACCTCAATATCGAAGGTCTCTGGGTCAAGTGGTTTCTGTGATGAGCTCGTGGTGACTGTGGGGGGGGAATCCTTCACCTGGAGAGGTGGGACTAGAGGAGATTCAGAATCTTTTGTTATGCATAGCATACAAACAAGGTTTGACTGAGGTAACTTCTAAAGTCTTCAGAGGGATCTGCTCATGGAGAGCACGCTCAATGAAAAGATAACTTTAGAGTTGATGCAGTTTGTCTCAAGGACCAAGGGTGACCCAAAAACATACACTAGTATTGTGCAGATTCTGAATGAGTTGTACAGGAGCGAGGCGACCACTTTAAATAGACTATGGAGACAGTGCACGGACCAAGAGACAAAAAGGGAATAGACTGTTTAGGAAGTTTGGGAATACTAATCGCTATGAGAGAAGTGATGGAGGAGAGATGAGTCCAAGGTGTAGAGAGCTAATCAATAAGAGAGATCATAGAATGATAGATGAGTGGGACCAGTGTAGAAACAACAGAAAGTTTGGGATAACTCTCCTATAGGTGAAGGGTATGTTTGTTCGTCCCTATAAGGAGGTCCAAAGGCAGAGGTGGTATGCCAGATGGAAGGTGGTCCAAGGAAGAAGAAGAGGGTCTGAAGGTAATCCGGACCGAGAATCGGTAGTCCAGAGGTACGTGCAATAGTCTGGACTCATTAGTCCGAGACGAAAGGCAGTTGGTGACGGTGAAGACAACGGAGACGTGCGGATGGATGGACGTGCAGTGCGGAAGATACGTGTGAGGAAAATGGAAGATGTATTTCAAACAGGATGTACAAGACTTTATAGTCTGGGCATATCCCAGACTGTGAAGGGTCGATGAAACGACAAGTACAAACTCTAAAAAGCAGAGGGAATATGAAATGATACGTTGTGATGACGGTGACATATGTCCAAGACTGAAAAGGATATATCAAAACGACTACAAAGTGATAAGGTGAAACTGACATGGACCAGACTAAGACAACGTGGACCGGATTGACTTGGACGGACTCAGATTGACTCAGATGGACTTGGATAGTCCCAGATGGATCGGATAGATGTCGGATATGCTCCTATATGAGAACAGAGATCCCCAGATCTCTACAACGTGTACCACCAGATCCCAAGCTTGTGCTGCAAGCACAAACCCACCTCTGCCATCTCCTCGTTATAATTTACTCAGCGCATTCGGAAGCAGTCGACGAGGCCCCGAACTCGTAAACCAATTTTGGAGCTTCTCTGCTTGCTGAACCCCTGTCTCAGTTTCTCAAGCTCGTGTTCCCCCATCGTCACCAACCCCGGGAGCATGTATCATCGAGTTAGCAGCCGATGAAGAAATGAAGGATTCCTCTCCCCTTTCCACCCCATACTCCAGCCAGAGGGAACCTAACCCTCGCACTCCCCTGAATGAAGGAGGTCCTCCAGGAGACCCAGACTTCCCTGGAAACAACCCTTCCGACGACAACTCAGACTTCCCTGGCGACAACCAACCATCCGACTCCAAGAACGAGAACATCCCCCGAGACATCTTGGCTCAACTCGCAAATGCCATCCAGGGTCTCGCTCGTTCCAATCGTTGTCCCACCTCCGAATCCACCCCCCGAACCAAAGTCCGAGAACCCAACCAGTTTGACGGGATGGAACCCCGCAAACTCCAAGTGTTCTTGGTACAATGTGAACTCAACTTCCAAGACTGCCCAAAGGCATTCAGTATGGATCGTGCCAAAGTCACCTTTGCACAATTGTACCTGAAGGGTATGGCATTGGAGTGGTTCGAACTGGACCTCCTCCAGATGGAAGAACCCGCACTCCGTCCTATCTGGATGGATGACTATAAAGAGTTTGTCTCGGAACTCCAAACCAACTTCGGACCCCACGACCCTGTTGGAGATGCCGAACATCAGTTAGACCACCTCACCATGAAGGATGGTCAGCGCATCAACAAGTACATCATGGAGTTCAACAGGCTAGCCTCTCAAGTCCAAGGTTACAGAGAAGGTGCCCTCCAACACTACTTCTATAATGGTCTCCCCGACCGAATCAAAGACGAAATCTCTCACATCGGAAAGCCCCCCACCCTCTCCGAGATCCGACACCTTGCTCAGGCCATCGACGTGCGCTATTGGGAGCCCAAGTCCGAGGTCAACCGACAGGCAAAGCTGTCCAATCAGCCCTCCTTGCAGAAGGCTACTTCCGACAAACAATCTACCTCCGCATCATCCTCTACGTGCCCCTCTGGTGGCTCCAAAGACTCCAAGGAGTCTAAGGGCAAAGGCACTGTCACCTCTGGACCTCTGAAGCCTGACCTCTCGTCAAAGTTGGGTAAAGACGGCAAGCTCACCAATGAGGAACAGAAGCGCCGATTCGACAACAAGCTCTGTATGTTTTGTGGACTCGCTGGCCACATGGCTAAGGACTGCCTGAAGTCCTCTTCGAAAGCATCCAAGGCCCGAGCAGCAACCACCGCTCCAGAGACTAAACCGGACACCTCCACCTCGGAGGCAAAAAAATAGTCAGCAACCTCCCGAACTCTGCACAAGAAGGAGGTTGCATTGACCCCAAAAGTGCAAAGGAGATCCGACTCAACGCATCTGCTCTTTCAGACCCGAAATCACTTATGCCTTCCATCACTCTTGTATCCTATCCGATCCCTGCTTTTCCCACACTTGTAGATTCTGGATCCTCCGATTGTTTCATTGATACATCTTTTGTTAATAAACATGGACTTTCAACCTACCCTGTACCCCCACTGCAACTCCAACTCTTCGATGGAACCACGAACCATACCATCACTCGAGCTATCAACCTTTCCGTCCAATTTGAAACTGGTGACATCACTCCGACGACGTTCTACGTCACTCCGCTGGATTCATCTTGCTCTCTTGTTCTAGGACACAACTGGCTCACCCTCCACAATCTGTTGATGGATTGGGTTTCGAGCAGTATTTCTTTCCGTTCACCCGAGCAGCGTCTGCCAGCGCCTCTGAGCTCCCCTCCGAAGCCTCGGGAGTCACCTCCCTTGGCCAATTCACCCCCATCTGATCCACCCAGTTTCTCCGATTGCAAGGCTCCCCCCATCGCGATCATCAGTGCACTAGCCTTTGCATTGGCTTGTCGCCTGCAAGGCTCCATGCAGTTTAGTATGCAGATTCGCCCTAAGGAGAGTGACCTCCGAGCTACCTCCATCTCTTCCGAACCAGTCAATCTCTCTAGCATCCCCTCCGAATATCACAACTTCGCCGATGTTTTTAGCAAAAGCAAGGCTGATACCCTCGTTCCACATCGCAAACACGACCTGAAGATCAACTTAGAGGAAGGAGCCTCCCCTCCCCTAGGCACTACATACTCTCTTTCTCCCTCCGAACTCGAGTCCCTACGTTCCTTCCTAGATGAGCACCTAGCAATGGGTTTCATTCGTCCCTCTTCCTCCGCCCACGCTGCCCCAGTCCTCTTCATCCACAAGAAGGATGGTTCCCTCCATCTTTGCATCGACTTCCGAGGACTCAACAAGATCACGAAGAAAGACCGCTACCCCCTTCCTCGCATATCCGATCTCTTAGACGCTCCAAGCCAAGCCAAGATCTATACCAAAATCGACCTCCAGCACGCTTATCACCTAGTCCGAATCGCCGAGGGAGATGAATGGAAGATGTCCTTTCAGACACGTTATGGCTCCTATGAGTGGCTCGTGATGCCCTTTGGTCTTACCAATGCCCCTGCGGCATTCCAGTGTTTTGTCAATACCATCTTCGCAGATCTTCTTGACGTTTGTGTCATCGTCTACTTGGATGACATCTTAATCTACTCCGAGGACAAGGCCTCCCACAAGGAGCATGTCTGAGAAGTCCTCCAATGACTATGCAAACATGGGCTTTATGCCAAACCCGAGAAGTGCGAGTGGAGCACTGACTCCACAGAGTACCTGGGCTACTGCATGTTGCCCTCCGGTCTCTCGATGTCCTCCGATAAGGTGAAGACAATACAAGATTGGCCCGAACCCCGAAAAGTCAAGGACATTCAGTCCTTCCTCAGGTTCGCCAACTTCTATCGCCAATTCATAGAGAATTACTCAGACATCGTCATTCCTTTAACTCGCCTTACTCGCAAAGGCACTCCTTGGTCGTTCACCGACGACTGTCGTTCTGCCTTCCAACACCTGAAAGATGCCTTCACCACTGCCCCTATCTTGACCCATTGGCTCCCTGATACCCCCATGATCATGGAAACAGATGCTTCGGACTATGCTATCGCTGGTATCATCTCTATCTGATGCCCCAATGATGAGATTCGGCCCGTTTCGTACTACTCCCGAATGCTCTCGGCCCCTGAGCTCAATTACAATACCCATGATAAAGAGCTCCTCACCATCCATGAGGCATTTCAGACATGGCGTCACTATCTTGAAGGTTCGGGCACCCCGACTGACGTCGTCACCAACCACAAAAACCTGGAATATTTCGCCACTACCAAGCTTCTGACTCGGCAGCAAGCCCGCTGGTCGGAGTTCCTCTCCCAGTTCAACATGATCGTCTGTTTTTGCCCTGGGCGACTTGGCGCTAAGCCCAATGCCCTCACTAGATGCTGGGATGTCTATCCCAAAGAGGGGGATAAGGACTACACTCGCGTCAATCCCCACAATTTCCGTCCGATATTCACTCAGGAACAGCTCGCTGTGTCCCTCCGAGCTACCTACCTCGCTGCTCCAGTACTCCAAGCAAGCACCCTCTTTGATGTCGAACAACTTCACAGTGACATCCTATCCGCACTCCCCTCCGACCCTCTCGCTGAAATCCATATGTCCACCCCCGAACCCGAAGGCTCTTGGTGGTCAGTTGACCCCAAAGGTTACCTTCGTCTAGACAACCAAATCTATGTCCCTGACGCTAATGATCTTCAGCTCCGAGTCCTCCGATTCAAACATGATCACCCACTCTCGGGACATTTCAGCCAGAACCGAACACTGGAACTAATTCGTCGCAAGTATACATGGCCAGGTATCAGGACCTTCGTCAAAGAGTATGTGTCCTCCTGTACCACCTGTGCTCACACGAAGGTACCTAGACATCGGCCCTACAGGCTGCTGAAGCAGCTCCCCATCCCCGAGAAGCCATGGAACTCAATCTCCATGGACTTCATCAAACAACTCCCTTCCTCTTCCGATTTCACAGCCATCCTCGTAGTCGTGGACTGCCTATCTAAACAATGCATATTCATCCCGACTCACAACACCATCACCTCTCCCGAACTAGCAAAGCTTTTCCTACTCCACGTCTTTTCTAAGCATGGAGTTCCGTCTCATATCACCTCTGACCGAGGCTCTGAGTTTGTGTCTCACTTCTTCCGATCTCTTGGGAAAGCCTTAGACATCCGCCTCCACTTTACCTCTGGCTACCACCCAGAAGGCGATGGTCAGACAGAGCAAATGAACCAGACACTTGAACAGTACCTCCAAGTGTATTGCAATTACCAGCAAGACAACTGGTCCAAACTCCTTCCCCTCGCCGAGTTCGCCTACAACAATGCTCCGAGCACTACTACAGGTGTATCACCCTTCTTCGCTAATAAAGGCTACCACCCGAACATCAGTGTACACCCCGAACGAGATCTTACCTCGGCCCAAGCTTGGGAGTACTTGGTCAACCTCAACTCCCTTCATCAATTCCTCCGAGAAGAAATGGCCCATGCCCAAGAGCGTTACCAAGGACCTGCAGATGCCAAGTGGATGCCAGCGCCCAATTTCAAGGTCGGCGATCAGGTATTCGTGAAAGCCAAGTATTTCAGGTCTACCAGGCCCTCTAAGAAGCTGTCTGACAAGAATCTCGGACCCTACACTATCATCGCACAGGCTGGAACCCATTCATTCACCCTCCGACTCCCTGACTCCATGAAATCTGTACACCCTGTATTCCATGTTTCCCAATTAGAACCCTCTGTGCCCAACACTATCCCCAATAGGGTACAACCCCCACCACCTCTGATAGAAGTTGACGGAGAGCCCGAGTTCGAGATCTCCGAGATCCTCGACTCTAAGGTAGATAGATGATGAAGACATTGCAAGCTCCTTTACCTAGTGCGTTGGACTGGATACGAAGGGACCAATGACAAGACCTCTTGGCTACTAGCCACCGAACTTGGTCACACCTCCGAACTCATTCACGACTTCCACCTCTGATACCCCGACAAACCCGGTCCTCACACCGATTAGTGGGCACAGGAAACAATGTACATTTTGAAGAACTAACAAACAAGTATCTATCTACTCATCTTCCTTGGACCCCTCTCCATCCTCTTCCACCGACTCATCGACCCCCGATTCTCTCTCCACCGACTCTTTCTTGTCATACTCCTCTGCCTCTTTGCGAATCAGCTCCAGCTCGTCCACACTCACCTCGGCCCCCGAATCCAAGTCCAAGTACTCTTTGTCCGATCCGTACACCTCTTCAGCCTTCAACTCGACCAGCTGCTGCAACAGCATGTTCTGCTGGTTGATCTTGTGCCCGGCCCGCACGCCCACCTGGCAGAGGTCTCGAAGAATGTCAGTGATGCCCCGAAGAGCCTCCACCAGGGTCGAGATGTCGCCCGACGCGACCTCCGACAACCCACTCGGGTCCACCTCCGATCCCTTGGTCCTCGCCTTCTTTGCCTTCCTCGCAGGCACCTCAACCTCCATCTTCTTCCTCTTGACCGTCCTTGGCCTCTTGGACTCCTCCCCCTCGTCCTCCCACTGGCACCTCAGCTTTGAGTCATAGCAAGGATGGCACGATGTCGACTTGCCCCCGCGCAGGATGCACAGGCTCAGGTTGCGCTTTCAGCATCGAAGGCACACCCAAGGCCCCGACTTGGCCTCCTTGCCCTTTCCCTTGTCCACACTCTGTTCGGCACAAATTTGCTCAGCCTTCAATAATCAGTATAAACCTCTGAGTGATCGGGCACGCACTCACCTGTTTCTTGGCTGCAGTCTCCTCGGCCCTGCGCCTCTCAGCCTTCTTGGCCGCCTTTCGGTGCACCTCCTCCTTGGCCTTTTGGCGCACCTCTGCCTCTGCCTCTGCCTTCCTTCAAGCCTCCTCTTCCTTCGCCTTCGCCCAACGTCGCTTGCACTCGTTGTGCTTCACGTCGCACAGTTCCTCCAAGTCATCCTCGTGCTCCTTGAGACGCTCGTTGGCCCACTCGGTGATGTTGTTAAAGTCAGACATGGTGGATGGGAATTTGGAGAGCTAGGGCAGAGCACGACCACTTATATAGGCCCCCAGAACAATCAACACAAATTTCAGACTCTGACTCGGCCACTCTGCATTGTTCCTCACTTAAGGCCTTCAGGGGTTTAGGCCTAAGAGGGGGATACTGTCATATCCCAGAAATTTCGCTAAGTCCAAACTCAGACATCCGAGCCTACCCCCGAGTCTTTACTCGATCAACCCAATACTCTTCCTTTCGGCTCGGACCCCCGACCTCTCGGACGTCCGACCTCAGTCTTTCATAGTATGTTCCTCTCCATTTCTATTATGTTACTTTGTCTATATCTGTACTAGTCTCACTACTTACTTGCATCCGTTCCTATGCTCTCGTTAGTAACACAGCTCTAGCTTTCTTTCATCCAAACACTGCTTCGGCATACTTGTACCCGGATTCATTCTACTTACAAACCCTTACTCAGATGTTACTAATATACCTCTGAACCTTAGTATATAAACCTCTCCGAATCATGTACTTTCTTCAGTTCGAATATCAACTATATCCTCAGCTCCAAACCCCCAGATCCTTTGAGTCTTGAAGACTCTCATCTATCTGACTTCTAGTCATAATCTCGTTGTTGTTTACAACATCGAGTTCGACGCCTCTGACCCTCTGACCTCCAACCCCGAAATAAGGGGCTGAACTCTGCAAGGGCGCACCACATACAGTGAAGCTGAAGCCCCACGTCTCGGCCCGATCTCCGACGTTTTGGAGATAAGCCTCAGAGTTGACTTGGTTTTAACACATAGTTGACATACAGTGGCTCAAAAAACTGTCCACATGTTTGCATGTTTTGCACTAAAGCCAATAACTCTCAATAACTCTCAAATCTGAGAGCTAATTATGAGTGTATGAAATGTAGTATATACTCCTGGCTTTCTATTGGTGCAAGGGTCAAAAGGTTTGGATCAGATCTGATGAAATGGCACCCATTTCAAAGTGACAACTCATTCAGACAGTTATTTGACTTTGAGTTTTGATTACATATATTGGATCCTAGCATGCTGTAATATGATTACATACATGTGGTAAGGGTTCTATTATGTCACCTTTATGTAAGTGAATGTCAGACAGCATATATAAATCCCATTATCCATGTTTATTTTCCCATGATTACCATAAAATCTATCTTTGCTTCTTAATAAAACAATACAGCTCTCTTGATATTTTCTCTAGAAAAATTGCTTCCCAAAGTGGCCTAGGGAAGTCTCCAGTATGCCAGAGGCTCTATCCAAACAAGACTAGAAGAGAAGATCATCATGATGGCCATTCAGTCATACTCTCTTCTATCAATAAATATGCTATTGTTGAATAATTTATTACTACCACAGCAGAAATGTAGTTGAGGCCAATTATTTAATCAATTCCATCATCAGTACTCCTATACCCTCACAGACAGCAAAGAATATTGTCAAGGAGGCTTCATTAAGGGCTGTAGTACAGCAAAACAAACCTATTGTCTGCCACTCATAAAACAAGGAGGATGGTTTTTGCTCTCAAGTACCAGCATGGGACTTTGAAGGACCAAAAATGATCTAGATGGTCAGGTGAGACCTAAATCAATATAACTAGGTCATATGGATAGTAGTATCTGGGCAAAAAAAAAAGAGGGAAAGTATCATTTTTGAAGAGATCAAAGATATCATAATGCTTGGAGGAGGTTTACTCCTGATATGGGGCTTTATTGACTAGAATGGTATGTGAGTGTGCAGTTAGGCTGAGGGGAGGATGGATACTGAACATTATGTGGCCATTTGGAAGGGAGGATTACTGCAGAACATGAATAATTCTACAATTTATAACAATAAAATAATTTATTGATAGGAGAGGGTATGACTGAATGGCCATCATGATGATCTTCTCTTCTAGTCTTGTCTGGATAGAGCCTCTGGCATACTGGAGACTTCCCTAGGTGTCATATCCCAGATTTTTGCTAAGTCCAAACTCAGACATCCAAGTCTACCCCCAAGTCTTTACTTGGCCAACCTGATACTCTCTCACTTGGCTCAGACCCCTGACCTCTTGGACATCCAACCTTGATCTTTCATTGTATGTTCCTCTCCATTTCTATTACATTACTTTGTCTATATCTGTACTAGTCTCACTACTTACTTACATCCGATCCTATGCTCCCATTTAGTAGCACTGCTCTAGCTTTCTTTCATTTGAATACTGCTTTGGCATTCTTGTACCTGGTTTCATTCTACTTACAAACCATTACTCAGTTGTTACTAATGCACCTCCAAACCTAGTATATAAACCCTCTCCAAATCATGTACTTTCTTTAGTTTGAATATCAACTTATTCCCAACTCCAAATCCTCTGAATCTCTTGAGTCTTGAAGACTCTCCTCTATCTGACTTCTAGTCAAAGTCTTGTCATTGTTTACAACATCAAGCTTGACATCTCTGACCCTCCAACCTCCAACCCCTGAAATCAGGGGCTGAACTCTGCAAGGGCACACCATATACAGTGAAGCCAAAGCCCCACATCCAAGCCCAATCTCTGACATTGTGGAGATAGCCTTAGAGTTGACCTGGTTTTAACACTAGGCCACTTTGGGAAGCAATTTTCCTAGAGGAAATATCAAGAGAGCTGTATTGTTTTATTAAGAAGCAAAGATAGATTTTATGGTAATCATGGGAAAATAAACATGGATAGTGGGATTTATATATGCTGTCTGACATTCACTTACATAAAGGTGACATAATAGAACCCTTACCACATGTA